>BSQZ01000005.1:15240000-15245000 GCA_033239005.1 Lamellibrachia satsuma | reverse complement strand
CATTACAGTAATTATTGTTATAATGGCAAGTTAATACTGTTTGACGGGGACATGTTGGTAATTAAGCACCATTATACACACTTCGTTCACACATTAAATAATCTCGTTGAACACGAAAGGAAATATAATGCAACTTACAAAACGACTTGGGACTTATGCGTCACTGACGACTAAAATGTGTCCTCCGTGCCCTGTCCTCTACAAGAGTAGGTCTTCTACCCACGGCACTCGGACATGACCCTCTGTGTGTACCGCACACCCTGTGAACGTGCAATTGTAATGTAATCGTAATATAAATAGACGCATTTAACCATAGGGCGTTACGTACATAGGGCGTTACGTACATGAGCTCTTTTTAAATGGGATTGTAAAATGCCAAACGAAATATTAACTATTATGTCGCACAGTGTTGTGCCTGTTAAAATCAACCTTGCACTAAAGTTGTACGTAACTAATATTGTAATGCTATATCGTATTTACGATGAATGTAGAATGTTCCTCAGTTTATTCTCGTATTGTTATCGGGGTAGTTAGTACTAACTATTTCAAACCAGACCATTATGTATGTGGTTCTCGGAAACACGACTACTTCATTTGCATTGTAGTTAGTACTAACTATTTCAAACCAGACCATTATGTATGTGGTTCTCGGAAACACGACCACTTCATTTGCATTGTCCACTGATGTGCTTCCGTGGGTGGTTTTCAGGCGTCACAGACGACGTCATCATAGACGACAACGGAGACCGAGACACGAGTTTCACAATATACGACATGGACATGAACAGCGGTCAATTTGAGGTAGTTTACCAGCATTTAACTGTAAAGCGTTCCGTTAACATGTGATCACATTTGGTGCTTCAAAATGGCCCTTCGTAGCGGAGCTGGAGGAATCGAGTCCTTAAGTACGGCTCGTGTCTCGAGTCGCACTTTTACAAGACTTGAAACTTGACTTGAGACTCGAGCATTTACTTCTACGTGTGACGTGTCAGCTTAAGACTTGGTTATTAAATCCGAGACTCGACCAAGGAGCTAAACTATTAACATAAAAGTCGACTATTGTTAGTGCTTAATGAGATCTGAGCGAAACTCCGTATTTACACCTAACTCAAATTTCGGTGGATGCCGGTTTGCCAACAGTAGTATGCCTATAAGTGTAATTGCGTACATGAAAACGGTTTGAATTCCCTTTCCCAAGTAGTGCCATTTTTCATGAAAGGCAGGTATATTGGCACATTTCGGCACATTGTTGCTACGAACTGTAAAAAGAACGTTTTGGCTTAGTGCAACAGTGTAAACGTAAATATACGAATGACCTTACTTCAGTATATTGTCAAAGAAAGGTAACGTCAATGAAAGTTTGGGTTCCCCGTAACACACTGCCAATGAATGAATGAATGAATTAAGCATGGATTAAGATCCCGCAACTCGCTGTTATATAGTGAAATACGTTTGTGTTCTATGTAGCCTGTTGCCCAGTACTGGGGACACCTCCCGGGTTACACAGCATTGCCAGGGAAGTCGATCCACTGGCCAGGCGGAGGGACCAGGGCGCCGCCTGACGAACCGTTTTGTGGTTTCAAGCATGAACAGGAGCGCTGTGTTGAAAAAGGTGTCGTACAACTTCTCTTCAAACGGTTCGCTTTTCCGCGGTACTCATAGTGTTGTACAATATTTGGTTAGAGGTGTGCGGGGTTTATTTATTTTCACCATAATTTATCATACTGCTATTAACTAAAACATGTGGAATAATTACAAACCTATTTGAAGGCAATTACTGTTGAAAAAGTATGTTGAACGTTTACATCCCGAAACATTGTTGTGTTGGTTGTGAATAACATCCGTGACAGAAGTCTACAGAAGGTGGCCTTGCAATAATGGCTTCAAACGCGAAGGACTGTGAAATTGGAATGACTCCAGCTACATCGGTAAACGGCGTGTACATTTACATAACTCAACCACAAACGCCTATGTGAATTCTACGACACCGTTTGTTACATTGAGCTATCACATTGCTAGAGAAACAATCACTCGACAAGGACATACTCAACAACTACCGTCCAGTTATTAACCTAAGCCAGCTTTCCATGGCCATCGAGAAAGTTATCGCGCGAAGGATCATCTCTCATATTTCCGATCAGCGAATGGAGGACTGTTTCCAATCAGCTTACCGAAAAAAAACATTCAACAGAATCCGCATTGTTATGTGTAACAAATGCCTTGAAAACCGCAATGGACAATAGACAAGGTATGGCACATGTTCTCACTGACTTTAGCGCAGCCTTTGATACAATCAACCACAAGATAATTCAGCGGCTACGCTTGCGTTACGGCATTGTTGGCCAGGCACTCGGCTGGTTGCAATCCTATCTGCAGCGAGTGATCATTCGTGATGCACCATCGAGCACAACATGTTTGACATCGGGTGTCCCGCAGGGTTCGGATCATTGCTATTCTCGCTGTACGTCCAACCCATCGGCGATTTAATCACAGCGCATGGACTTTGTTTTCATAATTACGCGGCTATCTGCAGTTGTATTGATTTAACAAGATTTAACAAGATTGCCATCTCGAACAACAAGTTCCAGATGGCAAGTGGACAAGGAAGCCATTGGCTTATCGAGAGTCCAACAATTTTCTCATCTATGTGTAGCCCGCCCTTATCAGATATCTGTCAATTCTATTTTTAAACATATTCACACTACTAGCATTAACACAATCATTTGGCAGTTTGTTCCATTCATTTCTCATGTCCAACCTACACTGTTCCTTAACTAATGCTGCTTTGTGTCCTCTGGTTCTATTGCCTTCTTTAAGTTTGAAGAACATATTCCTATCAACATCCTCATAACCGTTCACTACTTTAAACACTTCTATTTGGTCTCCTCTTAGTCTCCTGGTCTCTAGTGTTGTCAAACCACATTGTAATAAGCGACTTTCGTAACTAAGGTCTCTTAATTCTGGAATCATCTTAGTTGCTCTTCGTTGTATTCTTTCTAGCTTATCTATGTCTTTTTTACGATATGGCCTCCATGCTTGAATACAATATTCCAAATGTGGTCTAACTATTGCTTTGTACAGGGGTACAATTAGATGTTTCTCCTTATACGTGATAGTTCTCCTAATTAGGCCTAGAATTTGATTTCCTTTCGAAGCAGCAATCCCACATTGCTCTGAAACTTTCATGTCAGCATTAAATGTTACTCCTAAATCCTTTTCTTGTGTGGTTCTACCTAGTACAGCATCCCCCATTTTATATTCCTCGTCCATATTTCCATGTCCTATGTGTATACATTTACACTTCCCAAAATTGAATAACATTTGCCATTTTTCTGACCATTTAACTAATTTTTCTAGATCATCCTGTAAACTTTGTTTATCTGTATCATTAGTAACCTTTCTGAATACTTTTGTGTCATCTGCAAATTTGAGTACTTTGCTAGATATGTCATCCTCCAAATCATTTATATATATTAAAAACAGTATAGGGCCTAACACTGATCCCTGTGGTACCCCACTCAAAACAGATTTCCAGTTTGAAATCTTACCATCTACTATTACTCTCTGTCTTCTGTGTGTAAGCCACTTTTCTATCCAGTTGATTACATCATTGCCTATACCATGGGCTTTTAGTTTAAGTAACAATCTTTGATGTGGCACTTTATTGCCACTTTGATCTCACTGCAACAGCATTGGGTGCTATTCTGCGACGTATGGAGGACTGCCTTGATTTCGTCAAACAGAATGACATCCAATTGCCTGTGCATGAATGACAATAAAACGGAATATTTCCCCGTGGTATCCAAGACGGCAGCTGCGCTCGTTGTCGGCAGTGTAATAAACGTAGGTGATGCTACAATTACTGCTTCACGATATGTTCGTAACCTTGGGGTCATCATAGATAGACACTTCGATTTTAAGAAACACGTATGAAGCATCGTTAGTGTGCGCGCGATCCACCTCCGCCATATTAATCAGATGAGATAATCAACAACGACAAAGGAGCGTGTCGCCAATGCCATTATTACATCGCGGCTTGACTACTGCAAATCGCTTCTAAACGGCACTACTGTTAACAACAGCGCTCGACTTCAGAGAATGCCCAATTCGGCCGCTAGATTGGTCTTACGCCGCTCACGGAGTGACAGCGCCATGCCATTCTTCACTGGCTGCAGGCAGGATCGACTTTAAGCTGTTTACATATAAAGCTGTGCACGGCGATGTCCCAAAATACCTGTCCGACCTTGTGTCCCCAGACACACCAGCAAGAGCCCTGCGCTCGGCCAGCAATAACATGTTAACTGCTCGGCTGACTCAGGTCAAAGCTGGGGACAGCTCGTTTGCGGTCGCCACGGCGACTTTGTGGAATACTCTGCCTAATGACATTAAAATGTCGGACACTCTCTCTACTTCCAAGGCACGCCTAAATACTTTTATCGACTCTCATTCTAGTCCAACATGGTAGTTCTTGCACTAATTTATTTAACTTATTATGTATTAACCTATTTATATATTTATTTATTAATTATAACTTCATGTACATTATTTCAGTTATATATATTTACATTTATATTAGTCTTATTTCTATATAATATTAACACTATTGAGCTCTAATCATAATAAATATTTTAGTATATTTAATTACTGTACTCTGTATTTTATTAATGTTAATTAACATTAATAACATACAGAGTACAGTAATTAAATATAATATAATATAATATAATATAATATAATATAATATAATATAATATAATATAATATAATAATATATATATATATATATATATATATACATATATTAATTAATATATGATTATTATATTATATTTTTTACACTATATATTTTTTTATATTCTTATTTTAGCTAGCGTGTATAATGTATTTGTAAAGAATTAATTGTTTATCTAACAATTCTATAACTATTTGTCTTCTAAAGCGCCACGAACAATTTAAAATTGTATCTGGCGCTATATCAAATAAAATATATTATTATTATT
>BSQZ01000005.1:15192500-15235000 GCA_033239005.1 Lamellibrachia satsuma | reverse complement strand
GTACCTCAGTGAACCATTTTACGCCCAAATCTATTTGTACTCTATATTAATTATATTTGTAACGTATCAAAACTAGTTAAATTTATACTATTTGCGGATGACACAGATATATCTTGCGGTGGTAATAGTTTAAACGAACTACAACGTATGATAAATGGAGTACTTACCAAATTGGCTAAATGGTTTGCTGTGAACAAATTATCATTGATCCTGTCAAAACAAATTACATGATATTCCGGAACCGTCCGCCTGATATTGAAATTAATTTGTTCATTAATAATCAACGAATAACAGAGTACACATAACCACATTTCTAAGTGCATATATTGATGAATCTCTAAACTGGAAATATCAAATAAATACGGTCAGATTAAAACTGTCGAAAGTTGCAGCAGCTATTTATAAGGCAAATTGTCTCATTGATTGAAATGGAATGTATATATTATACTGTTCTTTGTTTTTTACCACATTTAAGTTATTGCTGTGAAATGTGGGGTAACACCTACACCACAAACATTCATGGCATTACTATATTACAGAAACGAGTAATTCAGTTAGTTTGTGGAGTAAAACGTATGGAACATACGAGCACTCTTTTTCAACAATTAGGTGTTCTAAAATTTGTAGATTTAGTTAAGATCAAGACGGCTATTATTATGTTTAGGGCTTTTCATAACGAAAACGTAATTTGGAAAAAAATGTTTAAACCATATGTGTCTGTATATGGTACTAGACAGAACGATTCATTCTGCATAACTCGCTTTCGTACTAATGCAAAATCAATGTGCATCTCCATATACGGGGCGAGATTATGGAACTTCCTTAATGAAAACATTACCACTGGTAGAATCATACAAGCATTTGAAAAGGGCTTCAATTTAGATACTATTGCAAAGTATTAGTCACAATTTATTTAGCAGCAATTTTAAATTGTTACATGTTGTAAGTAAAGCAAATACATAATTACGTATCATTTGAGTTCACGGCTTAACACGTCATAGATAAGTATTGCATTTCCAACTCGCCCTTGTATATTCTTCGCCAGTTCAAATTTGTTGTAAATGTTTTGTTTATTTGTTGTTATTTATTGCATTGTAACAGTGTGTTAGAATAAATGTTTGATTGATTGATTCGAATGCCCCAAGTATTTACATAGGCTTTTTCTAACATAACGTTGTCTTAGCAGCAGCTACAACATGTTGTCATTCTTCATGTGTGTGATCAAAACTAGGGTTGGCGTTTTTCAACACTGTATGTTTCGTGGACTTCATAAATGTAAGCTTGATGTGATGCAGGGAACGACAGTCGCCGTTCGTCCTCTTCGTATTTCCGAGGTACAACTCAACAGAAAACTCATGATGGAAGTAAGAACGGTAAGTGGCCGCATTTGACATACTTATTGGGGCTGTTGCATACGACAATAGCGTCATTGACCGTGATTCAGTCTACTGAAATCTACACAGCATCAACATCATGCTGCTGCTGCTGCTGCTGCCGCTGCTGCCGCTGCTGGCGCTGCTGGCGCTGCTGCCGCTGCTGCCGCCGCTGCCGCCGCTGCTGCCGCCGCTGCTGCCGATGCTGCTGCTGCTGCTGCTGCTGCTGCTGCTGCTGCTGCTGCTGCTGCTGCTGCTGCTGCTGCTGCTGCTGCTGCTGCTGCTGCTGCTGCTGCTGCTGCTGCTGCTGCTGATGTGTTTATCTGACGTCCTGTGTATAGTAGCCTCCGGTATGTGTATGTGTGTTCAGCGGCGGATGTTGTCTAACGTCCAGCATTTGGTGTGGCAACCTCTAATGTGTGATTGTGGGTTTAGCGGCGGACACTGCATCACGACAACATCGTCCGATTTGTTGGATCTGTTCTGAAGCATCCCAATCCGTGTGTGCTGCATGAATACTGCGCCAAGGGATCTCTACAGGCAAGCAATAAGACGTACATTACGTAATGGATGCTGCTTTGTATATAATACATGGTTAATTGGGTCACCATTGGCTCAGTTCATGGTTTAATATATAAATCGGAGTGCAGCCAGCATCAGCGTATAAGAATAGATGAATAGGTCGACGTTCCTACATCTATACTACCACGCGCTCTACACGTTGTTAGTTTTATGCAAACTATTAATACGCATTTAAAAGGGGGTTTCTTAAACATAGCAAATTTAAACATTAACAAATCTATTTGAAATGTAACATACTCTTACTATTTGTCCGCGCACATTATTCCTATTTATATATTTTTTTCATATTTATATATTTTCCCTCACCCATGTACAGCAGGGAACAAGGAGGAAGAGCACATTTTAATCCGCGAAATATTTATGTACTTCTTTTGATTTTAGGACATTTTGGCCAACGACAACATCCACCTCGATTCTGTGTTCAAGATGTCCCTCATCGATGACGTTGTTAAGGTATTTAATGTCTCCGACGGCGGCTTATAAATCAGGCGGACGACACAACGACAATATAAATAATCCTTATAACCCCATTCTTAGTTTTTGAAGTTGCATCTCTATTAAATGTACAGCAGCCATTAAGAAACGGTAGTGTCAGGTGTTGACGTGATGTTGCAAGGCAAGGTCCAGTCGTGATGTGGTGTTGCAGGGCAGTAAGACGGCATGGTCCATTCGTGAGGTGGTACTGTATGGAAGTAAGGCGGCATGGTCCAATGTTGACGTGGTGTTGCATGGAAGTAAGACATTATGGTCCAGTGTTGCCGTGATGTGGCAGGGCAGTAAGACGGTATGGTCCAGTGTTGACTTGATGTGGCAGGGCAGTGAGACGGTATGGTCCAATGTTGACTTGATGTTGCAGGGCAGTAAGACATTATGGTCCAGTGTTGACTTGATGTTGCAGGGCAGTAAGACGGCATGGTCCAGTGTTGACTTGATGTGGCAGGGCAGTGAGACGGTATGGTCCAATGTTGACTTGATGTGGCAGGGCAGCAAGACATTATGGTCCAGTGTTGACTTGATGTTGCAGGGCAGTAAGACGGCATGGTCCAGTGTTGACTTGATGTGGCAGGGCAGTGAGACGGTATGGTCCAATGTTGACTTGATGTGGCAGGGCAGTAAGACGGTATGGTTCAATGTTGATTTGATGTGGCAGAGCAGTAAGACGGTATGGTCCAGTGTTGACTTGATGTTGCAGGGCAGTAAGACGATGTGGTCCAGTGATGACGTTATGTTGCAGGGCAGTAAGACGGCATGGTCCAGTGTTGACTTGATGTTGCAGGGCAGTAAGACGGTATGGTCCAGTGTTGACTTGATGTTGCAGGGCAGTAAGACGGTATGGTCCAGTGTTGACTTGATGTTGCAGGGCAGTAAGACGATGTGGTCTAGTGATGACGTTATGTTGCAGGGCATGAACTTTATCCACTCCTCCGCCGTCCACTCCCACGGCCGACTCCGCTCCTCCAACTGCGTCATTGACAGTCGCTTCGTTCTCAAGCTCACCGACTTCGGACTGCCGACGTTGTACGGGAGTGACGACTGCCTCGAATACACAAACGTCTACCAACACAACAAGAGTATGCTATTAACGCCAAACCGCTTAATGTTACAAGCACCAATCATTAGCACCTTCCGATTACGACTAAGCGGCAAGAATTCATTATAGCAATTGAAGTAAATAACGATGTTCTAACGTGTATGTTTACCTTGCTGCCTTTCTGCCGACATACTGAACAAACGTTCGACCACGTCACAACGATTATAATCCATTATGTTTAGTGGGAGTGGGAGGGGAACGGAGAATGAGTGCGAGGATAGAGGGGAGTGGAGACGGTAGTAAAACGGGACTAGTTATGAAGAAGAAGGGAAAACATAATTCGACGACCGGTATCGGTGCCAGCCTCACCCCGGACTACGGGGAAAAGGAGGAGAGCAACAGCAACATGTTGACAGATCCAACAGTTTAATTGAAATACTGGTGCACTTCTTGCAGAGCTGTTGTGGCGAGCCCCCGAACATCTCCGTCACCCGATGCCCGAGAACGGCTCGCAGCCAGGTGACGTCTACAGTTTCGGAATCGTGCTTGGGGAGATCATGACGCGTGAAGGACCCTACGAGACGGAACTCGGATACTTGGAACTGGAAAGTAAGTCTCGTTTTATTAGGATGGTCTACCACAAACACGCGTTAATGTCTGCCGCTAGGCTTTTATATAAGGCACGCCTACATATATTTGATCCTTGAATTAAATTGAATTGATCGGTGTAATTTTTTCTATTAATATAAATGGACAATTTTAATGTGAAGTAATTTCTTTTAACACACTTAATGCATATTATATATATATATATATATATATATATATATATAATATTAATATTATATATATATATATATATATATATATATATATATACATATACATAATATGTATAACATTTGTTATATATATATATATATATATATATATATATATATGTAATATTATAATATATATAACATTTATTATTTGCATATATAATATAATGTATCATATGTATGTATGTATATATATATATATATATATATATATATATATATATATATATATATATATATATATATATATATATATATATATATATATATATATATATATACATACATACATACATACATACATACATACATACATACATATTCAATAAGGGACACACTGCAAAAAGACAACACATAACCCTGTATCCCAGGATCATCCCCCAGGACATGAATGTGATCACACAAATGGATTCATCTGCATAGATGGATGAGGCAGCTGATGTGTTAAATCTAACAATTGTGAATAACACGAATGGTTTAATATTTCAATGTGCTTAGCGCCAACATTCAAGATTCAAGGACGTTATTGTCTGTTTAAAATTAAAGAAACCAATGTCACGTGGCCTATGTAAATTGGCCTTGATATTCATTTGGGAATATTGTGAATGTGCCCTTTGCTCTTTCGTAAACTGCCCTATTATGAAAAGTGTACCCATTTAACCAATGAAGATGCACATTTAACCAATGAAGGTGCACATTTAACCAATGAAGGTGCACATTTAACCAATGAAGGTGCACATTTAACCAATGAAGGTGCACATTTTGGTTTCGATCACAAAGGTAAAATGTTATGGAAAATTTATGCGCGTTTTGTCAGTTGCCACATCAGTGAACTGCCTTCGTATAGACAAGTCGGCTTATTCCATTGAACGAAACCTTTTTGAACCTATTTGCATCCAGTGGAAGTGTACTAAAACGTCCTGCGAAACTAACCTATATGTGCATGCTTGTGGATCTTGAATCCGAATAAAGATGATAATAATAATAGGATGAATGGATGTCGGCTCATCGAAGTATCTGAACGCGCGGACACACGTATATTTAACATGTCGCTATATCTATAACATTACCAAGACACTCCAAGCCGGGCTATTTACTTGCATGTTTGGTAGATGCTGTAACCGCAGCAAACATGGTATGTGTTAACGATACTTCTGTTCCTTGGCTAGACATCATCGAACAACTCAAGGCATGTTCCAATCCCGCATTCCGACCGAAGCTGCCAGAAAGCGCTTGTAGCCCCAGTCTACGTATTCTGATAAATAATTGCCTTGAAGAGAAACCGGCTCTGCGACCAGACTTCGTCATTATCCGTAAGGACTGCAACAAACTCGGCATGTGAGTAAATTCTGTAGAGGTACACTGCTAAAACAACCGTGTGTGCGTTTGTGTGTGTGTGTGCGTGCGTGCGTGCGTGTGTGTGTGTGTGTGTGTGTGTTTGCGCCCGTGCGTACTTGCCTGTATGTAAGTGTGCGTGTGCGTGTGCGCGTGCGCGTAAAGTGTGTTTATTGATTTCAATATATAGACGAAGGTGTACATTTTGACGGGGGCTGATCTTCATATTGTGATATTATGTTGTGTGTTCGTTGCTCAATGCCAGTGGCCGCCACACGAACATTCTCGACAATCTGCTCAACCGCATGGAGCAGTACGCCAACAACCTCGAGTCTCTCATTGCTGAGCGCACGCAACTTCTACTTCAGGAACAGAAGAAGACGGAGCAACTCTTGCTCCAGATCCTGCCGAGGTATGAGAGCCCATTCTATTGCACCCACTGAAATCCGTTGATTTGGGCAGTGACGCAAACTTCTACTACAGAAATGAACAAATAATATATTGCCTATTGCTGTTAAGAATGCATGCACGCACGCACGCACACACGCACGCACGCAAGCACGCAAGCACGCACACACGCATACACGCACACACGCACACACGCACACACGCACGCACGCATGCACGCACACACACACGCGCGCGCGCACACACACACACACACGCACGCACGCACACACACACGCACGCACGCACACACACACACACACACACACACACACACACACACACACACACACACACACACACACATACACACACACGGCGTGGAAGGTGACGTTGGTAATTGGCAATGCGGGTAAACGCATCAATGAATCTGTCGTTATTTAAATAAAGACCAGCTGCGAATTATAAGCTCTCTAATGTTTGGTCTGGTCGTTGTAGTTCTATTGCGGACCAACTCAAGCGTGGCAAGTCTGTGCAACCCGAGACATACGAGTGTGTGACCATCTTCTTCAGCGACATCGTCGGCTTCACAAAGCTGTCGTCCCAGAGCACCCCGCTAGAGATCGTCGCCATGCTCAACGACCTCTACACCTGCTTCGACTCCATCATCGAAGGTTTCGACGTCTATAAGGTTCGGCGTGCAGTCCTCGTCCCATTCGGGATACTTATCACGGAGATGATAAATATAACAACATCTGCAATGAATTAACATCTACAATTAGTAAAAATTATTAGTAGGGTAACCTGGGGGAGGGCAGCCTCCCAAGGAAAACTTTCAAATTGCTCACCATTAAACTATGTTAACATGTCTTTAATGTGCTCATGTTGCAAACAGATATGTGTGTTACCCATTGGGACATTATTTTTTAAGAAATTGACAGCCTAGATGAGTTGCTTTTGAAAAATAGCAAGTGTACCATCATGCCCCATCCCTGGGGCAAGACGGCCCCCTGCATGGGGCAAGACGGCCCCCTACACGGGGCAAGACGGTCAATATCTCCTTCCCTGTGGTTTTCGTTTATATGAACGAACCTCTGCCTAAACATAAAATGCATACATTCAAATGACATGATAGCAAAATGTTATGTTATTTTTTATTGTATTTGTTAAATTTAAATTGCCGTTTACATATAATATACACTTTTTAATCCATACATAATATAACATTGGCTTAGTAATATTCCATCATAATTACAGCCTACAGGCTATTAGAACGTAAATAAACAACGTTCATATTATATTAACTTTATTAAACATAACTGGTCATGTGTAATACATTTTATACATTATGTGCGTCTTACCAGATATGAACTACGTGCGTCTTAACACGATGTTTAATAAAACACAACATACTATTGCCCATTTTGTATTGTTTGACCTGTCAACTGATTAATACTATTATTATGTCACCAATTAAATTCATGATTCATATCGTTTTATAGTGAGTTGCACCATTTTACTATTGCCAAACTATTAGATCAGAGGGTATAATAGTGCATATACAAGTAGAAGGACACACTAATTTAATTACGTCTGTCTCTTGTTGCTGCGCTTTCGGGGTGAGTATCTGCTAGATGTTAGCTTCGTTTTGCACCAGATTTTGGGCCGTTAAGATCTTTATATTTTGTGTACGTGCTGGGTGGCCGTCTTACCTTTTTGCCACAGGTCACCTTACTACGTACATAATTTCTGCTACTGCTGCTGGTACTGCTACTGCTACTGCTACGTGTTCTTGTTTACTTACTAACTTAGAAAACGGATGCGATTGTTATACTGTACATGATGCGTGTGCTTTGCTTGTATCATTGTCGGTTGCGCCATCTACAGGTGGAGACGATCGGCGATGCCTACATGGTTGTCTCCGGACTTCCGGTCAGGAACGGTTCTCAGCATGCGCGAGAAATTGCTCGAATGGCGCTCAAATTACTCGACTCGCTGAGTCGGTTCAAAGTTCGACACAGCCCTGACACGACGCTACAGCTTCGTTGCGGTATACACACAGGTACGAAATAGTTTGATCATTAGTGTTAAGTTTAAAAAAAAACATACTGTTTAATTGTGTGTAATATATGTGGTAGACCCACATTTCTCAGATGTCCCCATCGCTTCCACATTCACGTGTATTAGCTGTGCCTATATATCGCGTGTTAGATACGTCGTTATATGACTTAATTAAGTTGGTTTCGATTCAAAAACATTACATGTTTGATAACAATTGCAGTAATATAAGAATATGCATGGACATTGCGTGATAAATGCACATCGACAACGAAACTGTACGGGATTGTCTTAAGCATACCTAAAAACAGTGATTCATATAAAATTGTGTAACAGTACGTGAGCATGTCATATGAATACATACAGTCTGTACGTTGGCTGGCTTCGCCTCAGGTTCGTGTGTGGCCGGGGTTGTTGGACTGAAGATGCCCAGATATTGTCTCTTCGGGGACACGGTGAACACTGCGTCGAGAATGGAAGCGTTTGGAGAAGGTACGTATCTCAACCTGTATTATATACCAAGCACAACTCAACACTATGAACACTATGCATTAATGAACACTACATGGTTTATACCTGGCAATACGCAACGGTACGCGGTATTCCAGGCACTAGTCCACTCTATAATATGATATTCCAAGCATTACTCCACGTTACATGATATACCAAGCACTACTCCACGTTACATGATATACCAAGCACTACTCCACGTTACATGATATACCAAGCACTACTCTACGTTACATGATATACCAAGCACTATTCCACGTTACATGATATACCAAGCACTACTCCACGTTACATGATATACCAAGCACTACTCTATGTTACATGATATACCAAGCACTACTCCACGTTTCATGATATACCAAGCACTACTCCACGTTACATAATATACCAAGCACTACTCCACGTTACATGATATACCAAGCACTACTCCACGGTTCATGATATACCAAGCACTACTCTACGTTACATGATATAACAAGCACTACTCTACGTTACATGATATACCAAACATTACTCGACGCTACATAGTATGTATAGCCTTGCTGTGACAACAAAGTGAACTAATTATGTTTATAATTATGTTGCATTGCACGGGTGCAGGACGTTCGTACAAGGGCTTAGTCGTTGACATATTTATCCATTCTTACACATCCGAATCTTTCAAAGTTGTATCGTTCACATTTGAAACTAACTTATGAGCTCATTAGTTCAGCAAATACAATGATTGCTAGAGCCGTTAAGTTGGACGTATATTTGGAAGCTTATTGCCGCCGAAATACGCAAATTTTCATAGTTTATTTGGAGCACCGGTTATGTCCGTGCTTTGGCTGTGTTCACTTTCGCTATTGTTATTAAAGAAAATTAGCATGTATCTGCAACAACTTCCGGTACATCAATAGACGCTTGATCACATAGGGACGCCTCTTATATAAACTATATTATATACGAGCCATTCTCGTCACTAGTCGTAACATCACGTTTAATCATTTGAACAGAAACTGACATTTGGCATTAAGTTAATGTTGTACGTATACGATTTGCCAAGTGTGGATATGTATTTCCATGTTATTAAACATCCTTCTCCGCAATGGGTAACCTTGTTTTTGAATACCTTATAACTTTATATTCGGCCTTCCAAATGTGATCCGGATGTTAACCCCAGTTTTGAACATATTTGTGTGTTCCCCAGGGGTCTTGGCCCCAAATTCAAGTATCACGTAAACCCGACCACCAGACGGAGATATGTTGAGTGCAAAATGGACACAAACGTTCTGCATGTTGCTATCAACAAGCATTTGTTTTATGTCGCGCATTCTTCTATACATATAACCCTAACTGTGAACGAATACAGTTGGCAATGAAGTGGTGACCCTGAATAGCTGGTGAACGAAAGAAATTGTGAAGGAATGAGTTTCAGGTATGAACAAACTTGACTTTAATGTGCACAGAACATTTAATGTGCACAGAACATTTAATGTGCACAGAACATTGGCTTAGATATATACATGAATTGACGTAATGTTACTCTTTCAGCGCTCAAAATCCACGTCAGTCCAGTCACGCAGAATATCCTGGCTGAATTCAATACATTCGACTTAGAAGAAAGAGGCATAATCGACGTGAAAGTAAGGGAGCAAGTCGTTAAGTTACCAATAACCAGCTGGTGTTCAGTTTATATTTGGCGGCATTGATGTGTGCATTGTAATTATAACCCGAATGACATTACCGTTGAGCGAGGAAATAACATGGAGTGGATGTCCTGTCACATAAACGAGTATTTATGACGCTGTTAACTTCAGTATATATGACGCTGTTAATATCAATATTTGTCACTAACATCAAACGGATTGTCACGCCACTACTGTATCACTTTCCTTTAGTTAGATGGACTCGTCGAAACGAGGTTTCCTGCTGAGTGATGCCATTTTCACATTCCTTCCACTGGTTTTATATTACATTTTCGCAGGTACCAAATAAAGAAACATTGGAATATAACTTTAAATGCCTTAAAATGAGGCATATGTATGTGGCGTGTGATCGAAAATGTTATGGTCTTTAATACATTACCATTGTTAAAATGACAACCATTCACGGCTATAACAAGACCTCAGCTATAACTGACCCCCTAACCATTCACGGCTATTACAAAGCATCTGTTATAACTGATCACAAACCATTCACGGTTATAACAAGGCCTCATCTATCGCTGATCCACAGCCATTCACGCCTATAACAAGGCCTCAGTCGTAGCTAATCCCGAATCACGAAAGAGAAGGCCGTGTGTATACGCAAACGCCTATTGCACATATTGTACAATAGCCGAACGGCAATTTCCCCAAAAGTGCTATATTATATAAGTTGTGCCATTCCGCAAACTTTATTAAATTTACAATGGTTGTGTAGTTATCTTACCCATTACACATACTCACATACCATTGAAAAGCTGTATATCTTCCCGTCACATGTAGGTACTAGTAGCAATTAAGTGGCGCTGTAAGCGTGGAAAGAAGATTAAACAACGTCATCAGCAAATGATGATTTTCTTTGAAAAATCCACACATGTTTTAACATTACATTGGTTGTGTATTTATTTTACCCCATACACACATGATAAACCATTTGAAAGTGTAATGTCTTCCCGTCAAAATGAGGTGTGGTGGACGCTCGCAAATGGAGCAGTAGTGTGAAGTGAATGCCAAATAAGGTCACCGTTAAACGATGATTTTTGAGATCGTGCCATTCAGTAAACGCTATGAAATTGGGTTATGTATTTACTTTTCACACCACATGCACCCATATTATATACACTTTTAAAGCTTAGTGTCTCCTCGTCAATATGGCGTGTGGTGTGCAAGTGGTGCAGCAGATGTGGGGCGAAAGTCTAACAAGGTCGCCGGCAAATGATGAATTTCCAAAATGTGAAAACTTAATGTCACAATAGAAAAGAGATGGTGCTGCCAAGTGGTGCATTAAAGGTGTAGCAAAAATCAAACAAGGTTACCATAAAACGATGCATTTTCGAAATGGTTCCATTCTGCAAACATTGTACAATTACGTTGGCTGTGTATTTACCTTGCACCCCACATACACCCACATGATATACTATTTGAAAGCTCAATGTCTTGCCCGTCGCAACCATGTAAAACGTGAAGACCCGTGGTACAGTAAGTGGCGCGAAGGTGCCATTCCGAAAACATTATAACATTACAATAGCTGTGTATTTATTTGAACTTTTGAACCATAATAATAACAACAATGATAATGTTTATTTTGTATAAAGCCACATCCAATGCAGTTCACAGAGAATGCTATCAAAATAGCATTTTGTGCAATAATATATGCGGTAAATGGTAGGATGAGGCTTGCTAGGTGGACTTCTGACGCTGATGTTTATGCTGATTTCACTGCAGATCAATTGCTTGTTATCAAATAATTCAATCTCGTTGTGAGAAGCCTCACTCTCACACATGAGCTGCTCTGGAGTTTGTCGCCAGGTGTGAGCGGAACGAAGGAGCGGTAATTATATGTGAATCGTTGGCAGATGCACAAAACACAATATGGGTCTGAGAATCCACCTTCATGCAGAAACGTGGTGATACCCTAACACAGCAATTACTACCAAAGCCATTCCAGGAATGCGGATATGTCCAGCCACGTACACATTCCGGGATCAAAGTGCTGGGACCAGTTATTCCAGGTTCTACAAATCCTCCTTCTGGGTGTTGGCGCAGCACGAAAATGTAATCGGGGCCTTTACATACATAACAAGCTCAGTATGAGAGATTATCTGAACTTCCAGAGAGCTACCAAGCTGCCACAATGTCGTGTATTAAGGATATCATAGTTGTTATTCAAATGGTGGTAGGGAAGAATTCCATTCATTGAGCGTAATAGCAGGATTGTGACTTTCTGAAATCCTGTAATGCTCTGGGTACATTGCTAAACCTTTGTTGCGAGTCGCGCGATTGTGCGATTGTATCAGCGCACATTACACAACATTTGTTGCCGCGATTAAATTTTCGAATCGGTCCAACAACGGTTGCACCGGCCAAATCAACACTTGACTCCGGTTTTGTTGAGTTGCGGACCAGTGCACATTGCACAACTGATCCGTTTAAGTCAAATAAACACACGATTCGCAACACAAGTGTAGCAATGTTCGCACAGCATTAGGAGTTTGGCGTATGATCCTGTTAATGCATTCAATGAATAGAATTGGTTCCCGTCATCATTTGTAAGACAGCCATAGCCTCCTTAATATACGACATTCTGGCTGTTTTGTTGTTTCCTGTGAGTTCATATGCTCTCTGATGTTGAGGCTGGTGTATCTGTCTTGAAGGCCCTACGGGTAACTGGTCCGAAAACTTGATTGTAGGTGACTGTGCATGTCTGGAATTATTCCAGTTATCGCAAAGTTCTAGCATGAAATTGGATCCTCAGACTCAGAGTTGTATGCTTGCTGGGCATCTGCCTACGGCTCACAGACCCTTGGTGGAACTACCTGCACTGTTTCCATCTTCTCACACCTTGCGATAAATGCAGATCGCTTCAGTGCAGTGGATGCCTCATAAACGAGACTGGTGATTCATACGACCTGATATAAATGTGTGGCAGCAAACATTGGGTCTGCAGTGGGCGCGGGGTGGCGGGGAGGGACAAAATAAATACAAAGGCCACAATTTGGAAAATTAATCGTTTGATGACGATCTTGGTAGACCTTCGCTCCACACCTATTGCATCACTGATTAGTTTCACTTTATACCTCGTTTTGACGGGCGACATTACAATTTCCAGTGGTATGGATGTATATAAGTGTAAATTAAATGCGCAACTACTGTAGTTTTATAACTTTCGCAGAATGGCATGATTTCGAAAATTCATTGTTTGACGGTGATGTTGTTTGACCTTCGTTCCACACGTATTACACCACTAGACATCTCCGCCCCTTACCTGTTTCTGACGGGGAGATATTAAGCTTTCAAATGCGCCACATCATACCTCATTTCGACGGGGTGACGTGGTGCTTTCAGTTGGTGCATCATGTTATTGGGGGTACAATAAATACACAACCAATGAAACACTTTACCCTCATTCATGAAGGTATGGATGGACAATTCCTGGTGGTACCATTGTAAACATTCCAAAGAAAGGTAACCTCACCAACTGTAACAACTGGCGAGGCATCATATTGTCCGTCTCCAGTAAGATCATCATCAAGGGAATCTCGAAAGTTTTTAAGAAAACAACAAGCTGGATTCCGAAATGGAAGAAGATTTGCAGACCACATTTTCACTCAGAGAAACGTCATTGAGCAAGGCTCTGGATGGCAGAGAGAAAGGTGCATAAACTGTATCAACTTTGAAAAAGCCTTCGATAGCATACTACATGCCTGTGGAATCCCGACACATATCGTGGTCCTCATCAAGCTGTTGTATGAGAATTATACATGCATCATCAGACCATCAGATGTCACATTTATGGTAAATTCAAGAATGAAGCAAGGTTGTGTGATGTCAGCAGTATTATTCTTGTCATAAACTGGATTATGAAGAGGACAACATAAAGACTAGCCAGAGGAACAAGACGGACAATGTTTCAGGATATTGACTTTGCTGATGACGTATCCCTCGTATTACATACGCAACAAGACATGCAAAAAATACGACAAACAAAAAAAATCAGCCAGAAGGTAGGACTCAGGATCAACAAAGCTAAGGTGATTGGGCTGAATCACATAAATCCGGTATCAGTCTATCTCGATCAGTAAGAACTGGCAACTATACATTCACCTACATGGGAAGAATAGTTTGCAAAGAGGGAGTAGCCAACATTGGCATCAAAAATTGCATGAATAAGGCCAGAGGGGCATTTTAAAGACAAAGACCTGTTTGGAGATCGACCATAAAATTATACTCGAAAAGAACATTAAGAACATTAAGGCTACATCAAAGTTGCGTTCCGTCTTCTTTGCTAAGAGGCTCAGGCTGCTGGCGTATGGCTGAAACAGGTTTGAGACAACTTTAAACATTCCGTGCAAAATGTCATTTTAAACAAACAACTTCTTAAAAAACTAAGCAAATTAACTTCGGAGGAAAACGAAAACGAACACGACCACAAACAGCCTGGAGGAGAACTGGGGAGGGGGAATTATGCGACATGTACCTGAGCTGGGGCGAGGCTGGCAAACAAGCTGCAGACCGACAGAAAACAACTTATCTTTATCATATCGGTTGGCACCTTTATGTTATAAACTTACATTATTTGTATATAATGTTTGAGCAAAACTGCATTTTGCTTCAGGGGAAAGGGCTCATGAAGACCTACTGGCTACTGGGCGAAAAGTGTATGTGACGTCGTGTAGACAGCACGTACATGAAGACAAAAGCGCACAAAAGATTTACGTCACGTTTGCGCAAAGGGATGTTGTCACCGAAATTATTTGACGAAGTAGAGGCTACAGTAAAAATTATATTTTAATGGCTACGTGACAAATACGTCTTAATGCTAGTCATCGTGGGATTGTGATCGCCTTGTTGTTCGTATAAGGTTTATGCTATTATTTATTTATTGCAACGTACTGTTTCAGTGTGTCAGTGTGGTACTGCACACTCTTCTTGTGTTAAGATAACATATAATGCTATATATATATATATATATATATATATATATATATATATATATATATATATATATATATATATATATATATATATACATATACATATACATATACATATACATATACATATACATATATATATATATATATATATATATATATATATATATATATATATATATATATATATATATGTGTATATACATATATGTATGTATATATGTATATATATATATATATATATATATATAGATATATATATATACTAATATATGTATATATATATATATATATATATATATATATATATATATATATGCCTATATATATGCCGATATATAGAGTTGTCCAGTAAACCAGTGGAAATCGTTGTCCCGGAGTTACACGGGTAAGTTAGTTACACGCGCACATAGTCAGGTCAATATTGTGAACTCGACGTTGTTTGTAATTAACACAAAGAAGCGAATGAAGTGGGCACAACATAGTAAACTAAACAAATGCAATGTATAATACGATAATGCGCGGGTCGCAACATCGACGTATATACGCTATTGGAAAACACTGTCCGTGCATCTAGTTTAAACTTTTATTCTATCCGCACAACTATCACTAGACAGCTTCAGCCGTAGGTGTTTCTATCTACGAATCGTGAGTTCCGAAACTTATATGTACTGACGGCTGAATTAACCGGTCATATGTTCTCCCTACGGTTCATGCCGAAATAAGCGTACGTAAATACGGATAGAATGACCCCCATTAGTGAATACACTATTTATAATTTTGTATACGTTTATTACAACCAGTAATGTAATAATCGACCGGTAATGTAATACATCGACAGGTAATGTAATAATCGACCGGTAATGTAACAACTCGACCGGTAATGTAATAAAAACGCTGAAGATGTTAATGATGATGAAGATGATAAATAGTAATGATGATGATGAATAGGAGGAGAAAGATGAAGATAATTATGGGGATATCTTAGTGATGATGATTATGAAGATGATAAATATTACGATGATGAAAACAATTACGTAATTCTCATCAGCCTCATCGTCTTCCTCCTGCTCCTGCTCCTGCTCCTGCTCCTCCTCCTCCTCATCAACATCCGCATGTTCACCCTTATCATCGCTAGCTGACACCCACTCGACGTTCAGTAAAGATGGGTTCGAATCAAGCAGGCTAGCAGGGAAGACAAAAAGGAAGGGGTCATTTAAAAAAATAAACGTTCATCTAAAATGTAAGGTATCATGTAAACAAAATAACTAGCTGATCGTCTTAAGCAAATTAAGGTGTCACATCGTAAAATGAAGGTCTTCCAAAAAAGTGATGGGAACATTACAAAAATGTAAGGGGTCATTACAAAAAATCAACTAGCTGATCATCTCAACAAATTAAAAGAACATATCACAGAATTAAAGTTTTTTTAAACAAACTACTAAGGGATCATATCATAAAGAACAGTGTAAAGGGGATTTATCAAACAATAATTAGCTGATCGTCACGATAACTTAAAGAATCATCTTAAAACATTAATGGGTCATGTGATAAAATAAATTAGTCTACTAGAAAAGTTTAGGATGCTTTAAAAAAGAACAAGGGATCATTAAAAAACTGATGTAGCTGATTGTCTGAAAAATATTGTGTCATATCATACAAAATAATGGGGCTTCTCGAAAAAGCCATAGGATCACAAAACACGCAAGCGGTCATTAATAATAAACTAGCTGATCGTCTCAATAAAATAAAAGATCATCATAAAACAGTCATCTCATAAAAATAAAGAGGTCTTCTGAAACAAATTGAGTAATAGTTAAAAAAAATGGAAGTGTAGATTAAAAAGAACTGGCTGATCGTCTCAACGTATTCAGGGATCATCTCAAAACATTAAGGGGTCTTCCCATAAAATAAAAAAGTTGTGGTGTAATTTCACAATAAATGTAAATGTTCATTAAAAAAAAATTAACCGATCGTCTTAATAAATTAAAAGATCATCTTAAACATTAAAGGGTGAAGGGGTCATTTAAAAAATGTAAATATTCATTAAAAAGAACAAGCGCCATCTGTCAGAAGTGTGGAAAACTAGTTGTAAAGATACGCAGGAACTCGCTACGTAGGTTTATCGACAACAATGCGCAGCCCATGAAATACGGTTGTTGAATGTTCAACACAGTTTTTAGTAAAAAAAAACACTGGCGTGATATTGTTGATTGTAGTTACAAATGGTTAGTTTGTATTCATTCTTTTAGGCGCATAACCCCAAAAAAATTCATGTTGTTTCCATTTAAGGGATGATCAAGCAAAATATAAAATTAGGGGGTACATTTAAAATGTACAACATTAAGAGGTAATTCCCAAAACTAAAGTGTGTGTTTAAATTAAGAAGCGATCACCTCAAAACGTAAAAAATAAGGCTTATTTTTTAGATGACTCCTTAAGGCTTTGATGGCAAACATAACTTTTTCAGATGATGAGTTAGTTAATTTGTTTAATGACCATTACATTTTTCAAAATTATTCCTTAATTTATTTTTGATTTGATTGATTTCTTGCATTTCATTTTATGAGATGACCCCTTAATTAATCAAACTTTTTTCGAGACGAACACTTGGTTTTATGAGATGACCCCATAATGTTTTTAGATGATCAGCTAGTTCATTATTAAATTACTCCTTAATGACTCCTTTTTAAATTATCCTTTAAATTGTTTTTGAAAAAATCCCTTAATTTTAGTTATATTTTAAAATACTTTAGGTGCTCTTTAATCGGTTAAGTGAACATTTTAGTTGACTGAAATAACCCTGACCTTGCATTTTTGAAATAACCCATTAATCGTTTCAGCCTTATTTTATTATTTTTGCGATTAACCTTAAGTTTCTAATATAGTAGCACATTGCCTTTTGAGATTTCCCCTAAGTTATTTGAGATGACCCCTTAATTTGATCAAAAGAGGAGGAGCAGCATGATGAGGCTGAGGATGTCGTTTGCTTCTTCCTCATAATCGTAATAATGATCACCCTCATTGTCATCATCATCATCATCACTAAGACCGCATCTTCTTCCTCATCATCATCATACCCATTTATCACCCTCATCATCACCATCGTTATCATCATTATTATTATCAGCTTCATCATCATAACCATCATCGTCATGATCATCATCATCATTATCATCATCACTAATATGACCCCTTAATTGTTATCATCATCATAATCACTTAACATCATCATCATCATCATAATGATTATCATAATCATTTTTATTACATTACTAGTCGATTTATTACAGTACCGGTTGATTATTACAATACCAGTCGATAAGTACATTACCAGTCGAATATTACATTTCTGGTCGATTATTACATTACCGGTCGATTATTACATTACCAGTCGATTATTACATTACCAGTCGATTATTACATTACCGGTCGATTATTACATCACTGGTTGTAACATGCGTTGTTCCAAAGATTACATGCTTACGCTTTACATGCGATATAATCTAGATATCAAAGAAAAGTTATAACTTAACACGACAGGAAAAACACAGATACTGTTATTATCATTATACATGTAGGAACGAGTCGCTGGTAGAAAGTCACCCAGGCATGGCATGGTTTATGGCCACGAAATTATACTAGCACTTAATGGGCAGTTCCACTGCTCCAACTTATATCTGAAACTGCATTTTGACTACGTGTGAGATAAGTTCAACATACAGATTGTACTTAAGTGCTGAGATACGTTCGGAGCATGGAATGTATGGCCGAAACTATCTAATAGTTAAATTCTGGCTTTAGCACGATAACGCGGACGTAACAGTAGTCATGACTGTCAGTGAGTAAGTAAGTCTAGACCTGCGAGTCTCACGCCACAGGATGGCCCCACAGGTTGTGTTGCATGTATAACACGCCACAGGATGGCCCCACAGGTTGTGTTGCATGCATAACAGGTTATGTATTGTCACTATTAGCTTAGCAATATATACCATATGCAATCAAAAAATCAATCAATCAATCAATCAATCAATTAATCAATCAATCAATCAATCAATCAACATATTTATTTCCGACAACACATACAGTCAGTATATTATATTATGGCATTATGTAATTATATAAAAGGCCATGTACAATGCGATGTCAAACTATCGTAGTCGTAATTAATTGTGTTTCAGAAACGGAGAGAGTTGAAGGATGTATGCCGGTGAATACTTAGACAAACACACATACGAATGCGCGCACACACACATACGTATTCATACATACATACATACATACATACATACATGCATGCATACATACATAGATACATACATACATACATACATACATACATACATACATACATACATACATACATACATACATACATACAATTGTGCCAATGCCACAACTGAGTTCTATTCCTCATTAAATATTTTAACTTCTGTGTGCATGTATTTCGTTTAATGTTAACTACATAGAACTCATTAAAATCTGTCCGGACATATTCCCAGCGAAAGTTGCGCACGTGTTTCCAGCACTGGCATTCACCGTTTATCGACGTCAGTCAGACTGGTATGTTTTCAACTTCACACACTCTTGGGGAAATGTAAGGGGGATTAACCCGATGTGACAATAAAACGTCTGTGTTCAAGAATATCGCAATGTTCGTGGCAATATACTAAATATAAACTCACAACACAGCTAATAAAAAATAAATGTATCACAGTGAAAGACCAACATGATGATAATAGAAACCTGTGTAATTTACTAACGTATTCGGAAGAAGGGTATTAATCCGAATAGTGAACGTATTCCGGCGAAAGTAGGTAGCATTTTACAGTGCAAAATTACAAAACCAAGCACACATCGACTAACACTTAGGGGCCAACTATTACCGATAGCACTCAAAATTAATAGCCGTGCCAAGTTTCATGCTTTTATCACCATTAGAACGATTCATCTCAAAATGGCTCTTTTATGCTTTACTGTACTAGTCAAAGAAGAAACGCAAGTTTCCCTTGAAAGTCATATAATTTATTTGCATGAACATGATAACATAGCAATAGTGTGTAAGAAGTGGTCATTAAGGTGTGTGGCCCCCATCTGGCAGCAAATCATGCCAGGATTGTGCTCCGCATTACCATATGAATCTCTGTAATCGATAGCGTAGCATGTCTCTCCATTCTTCAATCAGGGCAACTGTGAGCTGATGGATGTTGGCCGGTTGTTGTTGTCGCTGATAAATCCGTCTATGCAGTTAAGTACAGGCATATAAAGTGGGAGACATGTCTGGGTTAAGCGCAGGACACAGCTGCTGTTTCTACGGCTGCTGCTGCTTCCGCTGCTGCTGCTGCTGCTTCCGCTGCTGCTGCTGCTGCTTCCGCTTCCGCTGTTGCTGCCGCCGCTTCCGCTGCCGCCGCTTCCGTTGCCGCCGCCGCCGCCGCCGCCGCCGCCGCCGCCGCCGCCGCCGCCGCCGCCGCCGCCGCCGCCGCCGCCGCCGCCGCCGCCGCCGCCGCCGCCGCCGCCGCCGCCGCCGCCGCCGCCGCCGGTGTTGGTACGACCATTGTGACCGTCGTTGCAGCATTTCATCACCGATCACGTATGTGACGTCGGACAATATGGCGGCCATGGCTTCTATTGACTGGAGAGTGCTACCAATCTGCCCGAGGCCCTGAGGAAATTCGGGAGAGCATGCGAGTACATTGTTGATGGCCTAATCGCAGACAGAGATGAGGCCTTTACGGCGCAATACCTTATGTTATGGGTCGGGGACGACGGCAGAAACACTCGTGACGGTTGGAGACTCGCGGTCGAAGACAAGAAATTACTGGCGCCGCACAGGAAAAGATGCGAAGACTACGTCAAACCGAAATTTAGTTTCCATGTGTCGCGATTTTATCTAAGAACACTTAAGCAAGACTCGCACGATTACATGGACGTCTTCATGACACGAGCGCGTCTAATTGCAAATGAGTACAAATACACAGACAAAGAAGAACAATTACTTGACACACTTATCGCAGAATTACACAACGATGACATCCGCCGGAAATTAATCACAAAAGACAAAACTACATCACGTGATCAGGCACTGGCAATAGTACGAACCCGCGAAGGAACAGAAAGGCAGATGGACGACATCCAGGCCACCAGTCACGTACAGGCGCTGAATAAACAACACCCGTACATAATGTTGGAGAAGATGAGAGCCGATCTTCACGGATGTTACAATTGTGGGAAAACACACGTTAAGGGCAACAAATGTCCAGCGGCAGAGCCTACGTGTCGATACTGCACTCTGAAGTGTCTACGTGTCGATATTGCATTCTAAAGGGACACTGGGCTTGCGAAACCAAGAGAGCGGAACAAGACGCCAACAACAAACCCAGAACAGGTCGAAATACAAGTGAGGCTACTATGGAGAGAAACAAGTGCACACTCTTTATGATAACGAACGCTGACAGTTACAAAGAGGATGACAACTTTGTGTTCCGTACAATCGAAACTACGACGCTTGCAAAACATAAATCCATATTCAAAGAATGGAGCAAGCGCCAAGCATTAAACATACAGAGGAAGGGACAAGACACGTCAAAGGTTAACGTAATTTCACTACGGATATTCAGACACATATTCCGAGACCAACAAGACAAACATGGACGTTCAGTGGGTCTACAGAAGCCAAAAGTCGGCTTGAGTGCATACAGCGGTACAAAGGTAAGGCAATATGGATGTTTCACGCTACGTTGCACACACAGCGACACCGCACTCGACATCGAGTTTCATGTCACTGAAAACACCGGGTTGACAATGGTAGGACTGCAAGCATGTAAGGACCTGAGATTGATTTCGCTTAACTGTGAACATAAATCAGCATACTATGACTGCCACGGCACCAGTCAAGTTTCTTCACCGAAGAAAGAGGGAGACAACCCATCATATATTGGTATGAATGATGATGCCAAGGAACACCTATTCAACAAATACCCGAAATGCTTTCGAGGTCTTGGTCTCTTTTCTGGCGAGTACCACATTGACCTGAAGCAGGAAGCAAAGTTTGTCATACACCCACCAAGACGCGTCCTGGAGTCGTTGAAAGATGCCGTGAAGAAAGAACTGGGTCGAATAGTTCAACTAGACATCATTGAGAAGGTTGATCATCAGGTAAACTACGTATTTGCTTGGATCGAACGTAGACGACATACTACTGCAACTGCAAGGCTCTAGTGTGTTCACAATACTGGATGCGCGATCCGGATATTGGAATGTGAAGCTTAACGACGAGTCTAAGCTACTGACAACGTTCAACACACCATACGGGCGGTACTACTTCCGCCGTGTTCCGTTTGACCTATAGGTTCCGCACAAGACGTGTTCCAGAAGAGTCGATCAGATCTTAGAGGGTCTTCCTGGTGTTGTTGCGATCGCTGACGACATCATAATGTTTGGCAAAAACAGGGGTCGAACATGACAAGCACCTGGACAACGTAATGAGACGTGTGCAAGAGGTCGGTTTATGCCTCAACCACGACAGATGCGTTGTAAAGTTAAGAAGAATCAAGTTCTTCGGCAACAATCTCTCGTCGAACGGGTTAGAACCTGACTCGGCCAGATTGCAGCTTTTTCTTTCTTATGCCTTCATTCCTCATACCTACAGCTCTCTCTCTCTCGAGGAGCCATGTTTTAGTTGCACGGTCTACTTCGATTAGCCCGTTGATGATGTGGTCCGCTGTCTGCTCTGATGCACCACATTCATAGTTGGCACTCTCTGCTAGGCCCCACGCACGCATATATGACTTGAATCTGCCGACACCAACAACAGTTCAGCATAGTCTATTGTCGGCGTGGAAACTCCTCACCTCCTCACCTGCTTGCGGGGGAGTCGAAGAAGCGGTGGAGCATTGGTGATTATGCAACCTTCCACTGTATTTTCCAGCTGTTTCTTAGCCAGGAGTCCTTAGAGACGTCTGCAGGCACAGACTACAGGAGCCGTTGCGCTGCTTGGGCGAAGAGCCGACGAGACTTCAACCGTTTGCAGATTGGTGGGATCGTTACAACATCATGGGAGACGTTCTGTTGTAGCAATCTTTCATATGTCGCCGTCGACAAGTGCCCAGGAACTACAAAGCTTCTTTGCTATGGTAAGCTACTTAGGACGCTAAACGCCACGACGTCGCGACCACGACAGCACCCTCCGTGATCTTATCAAGACAGACAGTGTCTTTCTGTGGGGCCCTGAGCACCGGAAAGGGTTCGATAACTTGAAAGAAGCAATCACTACAGCATCAACATTGGCTTACACTCGACTCCAGCAAGCCAGTCACCATACAGACAGATGTGACACTTCTACAAAACGGACGACCAGTTGCGTTGTCGAGTAAGAGTCTGACAGAAACTGAAAGCAACTGCTGCATTTTTTCTCACGTTGAGCGTGAAATGCTTGGTATCGTGTTCGGTCTTGAGCGATTCCACCATCACGCCCATGGACATCACGTCAACGTGGAAACGAACCAAATACCCATGGAATCCACGATTTCCCGGAACGTATGTGCCTGGAAAGGACATACGCATAGCAGACGGTGTTTCACGTCTACCAATTCACGGGGAAGAAATGCCAGATACCAACGTGACAATTCACGACATCACTGGTGTTTCAGAACCAAGACTCGAGAAAATGAAGGAAATGACTAAATGCGACGAAACACTCCTCCAAGTTCTAACCAGAACTGTAACAAACGGATGGCCACAGTACAGAAACCAATGTCCAGAAGACATTGCACCCTTCTGGAACTTCATAGATGAGATTATGGTATACAATGGAGTACTTCTTGAAGGAAAACCGTGTCATCATACCCATGAGCATGCAAGCTGAGGTCTTGATGACAATACACAAGGCTTAGAATCCGTGTTCTGTTGTGGAATCAGTGCGAACATTGACAACATGATCAAGAAATGTGATGAGTATCAACACAACCAGACATCACAGCAAAAGGAAGAACTGATCTCTATAGAAGCAACCCATCCATGTGAGATCGTTGGAAAAAGGGAGAGCACGAAGCAGTTATTTCCCGCTTATCCCATGTGTAGAACAGGGCAAGATGAAGGCGGGAAGATCTGTACACCCACCAAGCCGTCTTGATATCTAAAGTGTGTTATGACTTTATGAGCTAGTGACAGATGAACCTTATAATCCTAAGTAGTTGCTAGTGCTTTGACTTATAATCAGAAATACTATACATGACGTTATAATTGAGATTATATCGTATTTTAGTTTCCCAGTATTACAGCTTCATTTTACGTTAATGTTGAATGACATGTTCAAGAAGGTTATAATCATGGATAAAAGACATTAGCAGAAAATGGATAAAGAAATGTTTTTTCTTTTTAAAAGTAAAACAAAAGGTAATGTGTTGGGTCTTTGCACCAATAAGAGTACCTAAAAACTAACCTTTGTAACTATAACGAAGAATATAACGCAAGTGGTTTACTGGGAATCTGTTCTAAAAGTGCGAACTTCTGGTCTAATATCAGTTTTCGTGGAGGCTGACATAATCAAGAGTTGTTTTGCTATTGTGACCAAACAGTGACGAGCAGCGCGTTAACCCCCAACGCGCCTGTGACGTAGGCGGTGTTGATCGAGTGTTGATGTGCAGTTATATTTGTATTTGTTTGTATGTTGGATTTACACGCAGCAAAAATTCTTAGTTGTTAGAAAAATACAAAGCTTTAACTTCTCTCCTGGAGATAAATGTTTTAAGACATATTTTGATGGTTATTGTTGTATGTCCTATATATTCACTGTGTTATAACATGGTTTCGTCCATTTTTAACGTGGATAATTATCAACATGTTAAAGTACTACGTCGGGGAGGAGGAGGCCTGAGAATTAGTAGGCTTTGTACGACTAGGTAAATGTCAATACTTAATGTGAACGGCCCATATTGTAGTCATAACGGCCCCTTATAGTGTAGTCATAACGGCCCCTTATAATGTAGTCATAACAGCCCCTTATAGTGTAGTCATAACGGCCCCTTATAATGTAGTCATAACGGCCCCTTATAATGTAGTCATAACGGCCCCTTATATTGTAGTCATAACGGCCCCTTATAGTGTAGTCATAACGGCCCCTTATAATGTAGTCATAACGGCCCCTTATAATGTAGTCATAACGGCCCTTTATATTGTAGTCATAACGGCCTCTTGTAGTGTAGTCATAACGGCCCCTTGTAGTGTAGTCATAATGGCCCCTTATAGTGTAGTCACAACGGCCCCTTGAAGTGTAGTCATAACGGCCCCTTATAATGTAGTCATAACGGACCCTTGAAGTGTAGTCATAACGGCCCCTTATAATGTAGTCATAACGGACCCTTGAAGTGTAGTTATAACGGCCCCTTATAAAGTAGTCATAACGGACCCTTATAATGTAGTCATAACGGACCCTTGAAGTGTAGTCATAACGGCCCCTTATAATGTAGTCATAACGGACCCTTATAATGTAGTCATAACGGACCCTTGAAGTGTAGTCATAACGGCCCCTTATAATGTAGTCATAACGGACCCTTGAAGTGTAGTCACAACGGCCCCTTATAATGTAGTCATAACGGACCCTTGAAGTGTAGTTATAACGGCCCCTTAAAGTGTAGTCATAACGGCCCCTTATAGTGTAGTCATAACGGCCTCTTGTAGTGTAGTCATAACGGCCCCTTGTAGTGTAGTCATAATGGCCCCTTATAGTGTAGTCACAACGGCCCCTTATAGTGAAGTCACAACGGCCCCTTATATTGTAGTCATAACAGCTCCTTATAGTGTAGTCATAACGGCCCCTTAGAATGTAGTCATAACGGTCCCTTGAAGTGTAGTCATAACGGCCCCTTATAGTGTAGTCATAACGGCCCCTTAGAATGTAGTCATAACGGTCCCTTGAAGTGTAGTCATAACGGCCCCTTATAGTGTAGTCATAACGGCCCCTTAGAATGTAGTCATAACGGTCCCTTGAAGTGTAGTCATAACGGTCCCTTGAAGTGTAGTCATAACGGCCCCTTATAGTTTAGTCCTAACTCGACCTCCATCCCTCCTGATGTGCCACAGTAGTTCTAGTTACACTCGGTGTGCGACTCGAGCCACTTGGCGAAACTGGCGCGGTTTCCTCGGCACTGGCTCCTGGCAATCGCGCAGCTCTGGCAGTACAGTGACAGCACGGTCAAGTCCAAGACAAGTCCTGTCTCGACGTCGACGACACAGCCAATGCCGTACAGGGAGTTGTGGCCCCTCTTCATTCACGACCCATCGAGCGTCACGGTCAGATCGAGGATGGAGTCGTCGGTGATCGATGCGTCGCGGTGTATGTAGGTCTGACGCACAGTGTTGGCTGCATCATCAAAGAGGCTGCTCACCACTGTCATGTTGGCAGCAGTGACAGCCTTCACGTGCCTCGAGTAGGACTTATTCTGCATGGGCTCCATGTCCATGAAGCGGCACAGGTTCACAAGCCCTGAATGGCCCACACCCATGTCCATGGTTTATGTTATGCCAATTGGCATTGTCATTTCTGTAATATATGTTTAACATGACAATAGTATAACAGACAACATATATAATAAGGTATATACCATAGTATAATAATATAGACATGAATGTCTGCAAAATTTAAAATGTAAACATACAGATATTACAGTGTCAGTGACAGTGTGAGCTAATAAATTAGCCTAGTTTTATGGCTTCTTTGAATGTCGGTGCCTGGATAATGTTCAGCCTTCGGGTATTCCAAGTTGGGAAGACATTAGTTGCCAGAAAATATTATGCATAACATCCTGATGCAAACAATGATAGCTTATACGTACGTCAAGTTCTGTCGACGAGGGCATCTGCTCAGGCTCAGCCTCAAGCTGAACTGGGCCAGCACTGTGTCCAGCTACGGGTGCATCGGCACTCGTGTCAGCTTCACTGCCGCCTTTCTCTCGTTTTCGGATCACTGACCGTGCCAAACTCAACTGTCGGCATCTAGACATCGGCTTCTTACCAAACTGCCGCTTGGCTTTCCCGTATCTTCCGGACATCTTCCGTAAAATACAATAATGCGACGCGAAGTGAACAAAAACAGCAATGGCGAACTGAGAAGGGAATTTCCTTTGTGACGGCTTTCCAGCCAATCAGCGAGCCCCACTTGGGGGTGTGTCCGTTGTTGACCAATCGTAGCGACGCTATCGCTCCACATGAGGTCCTCTTCTAGGTCAAAATGCTCCAAATATACCAGGGATTTTACAGAACCACTGCTACCATGATGCACTGCGAAAGTGAAGCTACACGTGGATACCAAATATGTTGGGGTGTTGACAAAGATGGCGGAGCGTGCGGCCGCCAAAAGTGTCGTATTTTTCGATCGCGGTTGCGCAAGATTATGGGCCTGTTATAAATGTTCGTTTTTATTGCATTTGGAGAATTTATTCATATGTATAAAACACACAGATCGACAGTTAGATAATAATAATATATTAATATGAAAAAAAAATATTACCAAAAAATAAATAAAAATCTAAATTTTTACGAGATCGCGTCCCCTTAAGAAGCGTAAACTGAAGTGGTACGGTCATGTATCACGATCATCTGGCCCTGCAAAGACTATCTTACAATGTACCGTAAGAGGACGGAGACGAAGAGGTAGACAGAAGACGAGGTGGGAAGACAACATCAAAGAGTAGACATGAATGGAGTTCGCTGACTCCCAGAGGGCTGTCGAGAACAGAGAAACGTGGAGAGTGCTGGTTAGAAAGTCATCAATGGTGACCCAACGATCCTTACGGGTTATGGGAAAGTGAAGTGAAGAATAGTGTAGTCATAACGGCCCCTTGTAGTGTAGTCATAACGGCCCCTTGTAGTGTAGTCATAACGACCCCTTATAGTGTAGTCATAACGACCCCTTATAGTGTAATCATAACGGCCCCTTGTAATGTAGTCATAACAGCCCCTTGTAGCGTAGTCATATCGGCCCCATGTAGTGTAGTCATAAGCCGGTACGCCGCAACACAAACTGCATTCACGTCTGTCGATGTGTTTTATCAGGTCAATGGGAGCGTCATTGATAGGAAGTTCCTCTCCAGAATCAAGAACAAAGTTCAAGCATGAGAGTGGCCAATTATTTATTGCGTTTGCCCTAGGTTCAGCCATGCAGCAGATATCTGGTCACCGTCCGCAAGAGCTACTGCTGCGTTCTTAAAGAACTCTCCTGATTTGTATTTTTCCATAATCGCTAGGTGGAGCCTCTCGCAAACTGAACTAAGCAGTGATTTTATTTGTAAACGTTGCACTATTAGACGCATTTTAGACGCATAACCTGTATAGTGGATATCATCTTAAAATGTGAAGTCGTCTAATTCAAATATATTTTTCTTTGCACGTATTTTCTTTGCCATCTGCGCATCAAATGAGTTTGCTACATGAAAGTGGTACTTTCTCAAAGTATGTCAGTGTAATAGAATCAGGTCCATCCGGTCTGTTCACCTGAAACAACATTCGTTTATTATGTATTGTGTTGCGCAGCAGTTGTCAGCATACATAGTGAAGTTTTTGTAGTCTCGATAAACAGGATATCGCATACATTAGGCACCAAATACATGTGTGTAGTTTCTTCCGCATATAACTTCATGCTACACAAATCCAACAGATGGTATCGCGTGAATGGGTTAAATGCTTCTTATTAAATGGAGCAAATATTTGGTGAAATGCAGTTGGATGTAAATATATATTTTATACAGGTATGCAGAGTAATATTATTACCTTTTACATATCTACCTAGGATAAGTATCACCTTTGCTAGCTGATATGTCACTGTCTTCCTTTTTGTCGTGACAGGGTAGTTATTAACAATACTATAATTTGTACAAGTTCTTCTTTCTCATAAGTGCATTATCCCACTCTGGAGCATTGTCGCACTGGGGTGACTATATGCAACGTGAATGTGTTGTGTACATCGTGAATGTGGTGACTCATTAAATTAGGTTAAGAATATAATGCAAAAAAGGTAAAACGTCCAGAGTGGCTAACCCTCCCTTGAAGGTTTCTAGAATTGGGGATGTGACTATGCACTCAGACAGCTGGTTCCATAGTCGGATACCAGCTGGGAAGAAATAATGCCTATACATATCTGCCCACCAGCAGGGAACGAGATAGCGCATGTGGGGACCTCTTGTGATGAGTGCACTTGGATGTAATAACATGGCCACTGGGATGTCAATGAGATTGTGTGTAACACGGTAAATCATGAGTATCCTGGCAGTTGTCCTTCTGTGTTGCAGGGATTCATAGCCGAGTCTGCTGATCATCTGACTAGTATTACTGGCGGTCATGTAGTCCACAGTTGCAAATCTTGCCTCCCGCCGTTGGACAGCTTCCAACTTCTGGATGTTGGTCTTTGTGTGGGGGTCCCATGATAGGTTGTGCCAACAATGTTCCAGCTAGAAAGGTTTCTCCCGAGGAAAGCAAGGCTGTTGTTTCCCTTCTTCTTGATAGCATCGACATGGGAACTGCAAGGTGCTTTCCTCTCTTCACAAGAGTCAGATTGCTACCACAGATGACATAGGTGGTTGCAATAGGGTTCCGTTTCCTAGTGATTCTGATGACCTCACATTGGCTTGGGCTTAATGACATCTTCCAGTCTTTCTCCCACTGTTGCAGTTTGCCGAGGGCATCTTGTAGGATCTAACTGTCACGTGTCGTCTGTATCTTCCTGTACAAGAGGGTATCTTCTGCTAAGAGTCGGGAGAACGAATCGACCTTCTGTGGCATGTAATGTATGTATAGTAAGAACAAGAGGGGCAGAGTCCCTTGTGGGACACCTGAGGTGACTATGCTTGACGCCATAGTACTGCAGTTTGATGGCCTGCAGCTGGTGGGACACCTTGTCGAACGATCTTATTTGTGTCAAGGTGTTGCATAATCAATGGATGGTGTGCTCCATTACCTTGCTGCATATTAATGTTAGTGATATGGGTCGGTAGTTTGCCGGACTGTTGCGGTCGCCCGTTTTGAATATTGGGTTGACATTTACTTTCCTCCAGTCATCTGGTGCAGTGATGCTCGGAATATTAATGTAAGTGCTGGGCTGATTTCTGGTACGACGTTTAGTCGGGATGTTGTCTGGGCCATGGAGGATCTTCTGGACGCCAGCTTGATCTGTTGTGAAATGGTGCATTTCCGGCTCCTTACTCATGGATGATATGTTGGTGATGTCGTCAGTGGGCTGCTCATTCAAAATAGTGGCTTTCTTCTGTGGGTCATTCGCTTGTACACCGTCTATGTTCAGGGGGCGACACCACTGCTGTCACACCTCTTCCCTTTGATGAAAGTGTAGAGTTTCTTTGGGCTTCCATCGCTGAAAATGTCCTTGACGTAATTCATATCTGGAAAACCTTCTTCAGCCTTTCGTATTGGGGAAATTCGTCTGAGTCGCCAGTCAAGTTGGCTTTTTCATCCGCTTGGATATTCTCTTTAACTTGCCTGGTTACCCAAGGTTGGCTGTATCTTGGGGACGACATCTTTGATGGAACCCTGGCTTCCATCAACTGTCTACTGTAAACGTGTCACAAAGTTGTTTAACGCACAAACGTCCAACTTACAGACTTCAAACTTCCATACTTCCAACTTACACAACTTATGTTAAGAGTGACACTCGCAAAGGCAAGACGCTGGACAAATGTTATGGGAATATACCAGGTGCGTACACAGCTAAGATCAAACCACCTATTGCCAACTCAGACCATGATACTGTTCATCTCATACCCACCGACCAGTCCTGAAGAGAAGCGAACCCGTGTTGAAAAATGTGTGGTCTATTGACAATGTAGAGACGCTTAAGGGCTGTTTCATGTACACAGACTGGGAGGTTTTCACTCAGGACAATCCCCACATCAACACTGCTACAGATTCAGTGACAAACTATATCAAGTTCTGCACAGAAACTGTCATTCCAAAGAAAACTATGAAATGTTTTCCCAACAATAAACCTTACATAACCCAGGAGATCAAAGACGGCATACATAGAATTACAGTTAGCTTCTCGTCGACAACAGCTTTGAGGTCCGTCACAGTAGGATTGTATATCAGCCACGGTGCTGACAGTAATGGTGATTGTGTTATCATGAACACTGTCCTCTCCCAGCTGTTCTCACTCTACAATAAGGCTTTACTGGGTTGTTATCGTGCTTGGTTGTTATATATATATATATATATATATATATATATATATATATATATATATATATATATATATATATATATATATATATATATATATATATATATATATATATATGCATGTATGTATGTATATGTATGTATACATAATTATTGCCGACCAGAATAAATGGAATAAATGGAATGTTGTCATTGTGAATATGTGAATGGCAATGGCAATGGCAATGCACATGCATGCGTAATATATGATTGTTATGATGTTATATGATGTTGTGTCCGATTCTCACATCGAGGTGCATGCATCCAGGACAGTATCGTAGAAGGGAAACATCGTAGAATGCAGATTCATATTCCCGCCACTGAAGACATGGCGTAACTAGCAATGAATGTGTGAAGCACTTTCAGCAGAATGTCGAAGTGTCACGCCAATAAAAACAACGTAAACAGCGAAGCATACGCGTGGCTGACGTCCTACCTCCAAGGCCGAACATCTGTGGTGCGGGTCAAAGGACTATCGCAGCGTAGCGTTATGAAGACCGGAGTTCCGCAAGGGTCCGTCCTCGGACCTAGGCTATAGTACTTTTTAACGCCTACATTGCGCCACTGGTGAAACTCCTCCACATCACCACATACAACACCACCTGTGTGCTGACGACACGCAGAAGTATGTCGACTTCCGCCAACTGATCATGCAGATGCGGTCATACAAATGGAGGGTTGCTCCCGAGACGTGAAGACTTGGCTAGCGGACAATGGGCTCATCCTCAACGAGAAGAAATCGCAAGCCATTGTCGTCCGGTCATCGAATCTGCTATCGTCAGGGATCGGGCCCGAGGTTATCAACCGTACTCAAACTCATGCTCAAGTATGTGCTCAAGTTTGAGATTTCATGCTCACCAGAGTTTTCGTGCTCAACAGAGGTTATAAAACGTACCTTGCCCTGCTGCTGCATCGTCATACGCCACGCCGTTCCCTACGCTCTGCCAGCGATCTACTTCTGCACCTTCCACGAGTCAACTTCGAACGGTCGCCGAGCGTTTGCGTGCGCTGGCCCGACGCCGTGGAACGCGTTACCAGCCACACTACGGAACACCGGGAATCGCGCACAGTTCAAAAAGACACTGTTATTGTTAAACTGACTTTTATATTTTATACGACGTAGTTTATATAATTAAATTTGATTTACTTATTTATTTATTTATTTATCTGTTATTCTTTATTTTTATTTTTTATTTTTTCCACGGTTTCTACAATTTTATGCATGTATCCTAAGCATTAGTATTTACAAAAGTGACCACTATATATTGTTTTACCGTCTATTTTGCTTTATTTTTATTTTTATCTTTCATATGTAATTTTAAAGTACTATTTTATGTATTAATGTCCACACCCGTGAACGGGGCATCAGCCCCGGATTTGATGGTGTTTAAATAACGTTATTATTATTATTATTATTATTAAAACATTACTTATATCTTGAACAATTGTTTGTTATCTCGTTGCATCATAAGACGTTTACGTCAACCCACATGTATCAAATAGATGGCATTATACTGATGTTATGTTACTTGATTTTGCGATGGCATACAAACCGTGTTATGTTCTACACTTGCCCATTTGTGTGTCGGTCCATACTCAGGCGGTGTTTCTCACGCATAACTGGCTGTCTACGGACATGGCTAAACAGTGGCCACCCACTCAACATCGAGTTGTCTTGTGTTGAGATCCGCACACCTGCACACGTGTAGTGAGCCAGTAATATTTCTTTGACCACATTAATCCAGACAATAATTGGTTCAGTGATTATAGCGACATAAATGGCTTGTTATGCATTTAACAAAGTAGTCACACAGAATAAAATAACGTTTTACAACTTAGATCGTATATTTCATGACAACTTATTGTTCTTAAATCTAAGCTAAACTTGGGCAAACGTGCTTTCTCTGTCGCTGCGCCTAGGGCTATAGCTATCTTCAGTAAAAACTCAAGACATATTTATTCCAAATTGCATTTCCACCTTAAATATTCGGTTGGTCCCTTGTTCTGATTATGACTTTAGCGCGTTAAGTGATTACATTTTGCTGCGCCTCTGAGCTCAGATTCCTGAGGATACAGGTGCTATCGAAGTGTATTATTATTATTACAACTGTTAGAATTGTTGGTCATCAGAGGCTATAATCTACGCAATCTTAAGACATAGTTTATACTGTGTTGTGCAGTCACTCGCTTAGTAATTCGGAAATGAAGGTAAAACAAGGGTGGCTATACACAGACTGTCCTGAGTGCTGCAATGATAACGTGTATTTTTCATCTCCCAGATGGTACAAACCAACCAAGATGTGAATGCTAATTCTTATTTCGATATTTCCAAGAACAAATCCGCATAACTTTAGCTAACCTTTGTCGGGTTGATGAAATCACATTGTTAATACATTATGGAATGGTGCCGTTAATAATGGTGTATATGTGCATGAAAGCAGACGAGCGACAATTGTAATGAGTGTGATTAGAGCGTCGACGTGCACCTGAACCGTGTTAGTCCAGCAACATTTGGAGATAACATTGATATGCTAATAAACGGTACCAGTGGTTGCTGATGTAGAATGTCTGCTCACAACAACCTACTAGGTGTTTTCTTGTCAACCTTGACATGTTTTACATTGTTTATGCTGTTATGAACATTTCGTGCAATGTAAGTCATCCACATCAACAAATTAATGATATAAAAGTTTCGTACATTTGGCAATACAATTTAAATGTGACATCCAAGTGAACACTACATTAGTCACAATTAAACTGAAATACTAAATTAAAGCCAATTGATGGTCAGCTATGGCTGAAATCAAATATGTGTATTGCCGTAAAATATTTCCAACAACAGTGTAACTTATGTATGACGTCATAGTAGTGTACTTGCTTTCTTGCTAAGCATTATTAAGTAGCTGATGTACGCCACCAACATATAATGACTGCATTTGATAAGTTCAGTCCTGGGAGGTCTAATGCTTGGATGCTAGGACAATATTCCCGGATATGCTCCCATATCAATACCCCCTGGATATATTTCTATCTGGATATAACACTATCCCCATGTAACAATATCCCCATCCATATACTTCTAAGTTGTCAATATATATTTACACATTTTAATACATTGTATATATTTTGCTGCGTATTTTTAGAATAAACTGAACTTAATTAAAATTATGTTTCTTTGATTGTATGAATTGCCTCATGCTGATAAAGACAATACGTGTGACTAACATGTTTATATCTTAATGTGTGAATTCACTCGTGTTGATCATATACTAGGTGTTGTACAATATGGCTCTAACCACGTACATCTTTACTTTTTTAAATTACAACTGAAAGCTTTGACTTAGCGTTAATCTGTTAATTTTATTGCTTCCTCTAGATTGATTTGCTGAATTTCCTCGTCATCCAATTTATCAACCATTAGGCCTGTACCTTAGCTATAACAGAAGAGCCTAATAATGAATGGTTTGATTTGAACTAAGTGAACTTGTGATTTATGCTCATTCAAAATAGCTTCTTCTTGATTTGATTAATTTCCTCGTGAACCATTAAAGCTTTAATCTGCCGATCCTACTAAAGGGTGCTTTGGTTGATTTGATCTGTTGTTACTACTGATTGAATACATAGGCTTGACATGTTTTAAGGGATGATTTTTTTAGGGTGATTATGTCCCAGGGGATTATGTCCAGGGGGAAATTGGCACGGAGGTATTTTCTCCGTGGAGGATTTGTCCTACCGGGGGAAATTGCCCAGGACCGAAAGATTTTGTGCTGCAGGATTTCGTCTTGTGATTAATAGTTGGCACAGAGAGAGAGAAACCAAAAGGGCTCAATTAGAGTCATATGAAAGAATTAATTATTATGCAGAGAGTCTGGTACCAATAATTATGTCACTGCTTCTGAAGGGACAGTCTTCCTTTCTAATAACTACGTTACTGGCTACTTTGGTAGAACATGTTTAACTGCAAGCACATTACATCACACCAACAATAATACCATTAGTGACAATAACAACAACAACAACAACAACAACAACAACAACAACAACAATAAATATCTTTATAATTTTTTTATTGATGAACTGAACGGTGAAATGAACACATATGAAATAAAACTGATTTGATTAATTGTAACATGAAATGTATTAATGTATGTTATATACATGTATCATAATTATTTATTATGAATTGGCAATTAATGTGACGGCTCGGCCATATTTCTCTGGGGTCAACTGTGACACCCTGAAGACAGACTGCGAGACCCGGATGTTCAAGTGACCGGACATGTTCCTGGGTCAGCTACCGATCAATGTTACGGAGGCCACGTGACCAGACAATCCTGGAGTATTTATAACTTGTCCTCTGCATTATTGTGCATGTTTGCGCGCAAACGTTTTATGCGTATGCGTGTATGTATGTGTGTGTGTGTGTGTGTGTGTGTGTGTGTGTGTGTGTGTGTGTGTGTGTGTGTGTGTGTGTGTGTGTGTGTGTGTGTGTGTGCGTGCGCGTCTGCGTGTCTGCACGTGCATGCGCGTCTGCGTGTATGCGACTGTTTCGGTGTGCGTTTGTGCTTACATGCATGCGTGGATCGCTGTGGCGCGTCGGCAAAACGTTCGCGTGTCAGGTTTGAAAAATGATAGTATAATAATTATCTGACAATCACGCACACGTCCTGGACGTTGACAATCATCTCCATAATATTCGACTCCTGCATGTTGGTAACTACGACTGTCTGCCCCATTTCAACGCACGAAAGCACGTGTGGGTATTTTTATTTGCAGATGTGGGCTACTTCACACTGTTTTATTTATCTAACCTACACATTTGTTTGCATGCTTACGTGCGTACGATTGGTTCCAATCAGCTGATCAGCTGCGATGACGAGTATTTATATCAAATCTACACTGTCCGATTCCTGATGTTACTCTGTGCTCTCTAGTACGTCTAACTTCCTTAAGTTTGAAGATAATAAACCTTTATAATTATTTAATATTTAAATATGTTAATTTGGCATATTATGCTGTTCTCTATTGTGATCAAGCCACACAAGCCTTTTTCTTATACAGGTTCTCTCACTTCTAAGATCAAATAGTTCAACTGTACGAAAGGGACGGTTTCGATGCTACAATTGGAATAACAAAAGCAACGTTTAGAACCGATAACTAGCTTGTTTTTTAAACATACTACGCGAGCTGAACGAACTGTGCCAGAATTAACAACAAATCGGTATGAAAAATAAAAACAAACGTTCACAGCACACCCATTATGTGAAGATACGAGCACGGTATTCCAGATAATAACCTTATAACATCACAGTAAAGTACGTAGCAAGCACATAGAGTGGATTGGCATGGCGCCTAACCATCACAGCAAAATACATTGCGAGCTCATAGAGTGGACTGGCATGGCGCCTAACCATCACAGCAAAATACATTGCGAGCTCATAGAGTGGACTGGCATGGCGCCTAACCATCACAGCAAAATACATTGCGAGCTCATAGAGTGGACTGGCATGGCGCCTAACCATCACAGCAAAATACATTGCGAGCTCATAGAGTGGACTGGCATGGCGCCTAACCTGCAACCGAAGTTGTTGTATCTTCGGTTGGGAGAACAGACATAAGAACATTCTGAGGCACAAGTCACAAATTGAGGCAGTATGGGGTGTTTGGTAAAATGGGATTCCCTAGGGTCACACCGAAACATATATGGGTAAACAACAACGATTTCGCGCCTCTTCGCGTGAGCTGTTTTTCATTGTAAGTATCGCTTTTATGACCAGTACAGGTAAACATGACATAAATTACCTCAACTGACCTTGTCATTACGGATGTAATAATACTTCATCGCGCAATCCGTAGACCAGCTCTGAAACTAATTTGCCACACATTGATGGAGCTAGCTTAAATTAAGTTAATTACAGGTAATTTACGATCTGACTACATTCTCGTATTGTGTGTGACATCGTGGCCACGAGGTCCACCCAGACCCCAAGGCAGAGAAAACACCGCCGTTGTAAGGTAATCATACAGAGTCTGAGGTTTCGACATTCTGTCACGGTGGTTGCATGCCTCACAGTGCAGAGACGGAGAGGTGGGCACTACAAGTGATGATAGTCAAGTAGCTTAGCAACATTATTTAGGATGATATGGATAGATCGGCTAAAGTCCCAACCTTTTCTCTGTTTTCTGTTGACAGGAGTGAACAATGTCACATCTCTTTTAATCGTTTGTCTCAATATTTAAGCACACAACAACTTAAGTATATTGTCAGATCATGTGCTATATGAAAACAGTACATCTCAGAGAATACATAACATGCCTCAGTTGTACAACTAAACATCAGTCACATTCTGAAGTTTTGTTTTTCACAGTTACAGCGGCATCGTTCGGTGCCTACAACAAAGCACCATGGGTTGGTGATGTAGAATCCTCCGCTTTTAAAGAATGGTTCAATACGAACAAAAGGAAGACACATATTAATTAAACTTATATTACATAATATTATGTATAATAACAACGCACATGTGTGTGATTTGTCTGTTCAACCCGGAATGCGACTACTGATAACAAATGCATTGTGCCCCTAAAACTAATTCGTAACAGAACCCTTGGTGAACGACGGGTTACTTATATTTTACAAAATGTTAAAACAGTTGACGAAGCTAATTTCTTTCATGCGAAAATTGAGTGATTATCACACATGAGAACATATTCACATAATATGCCTGGTAACCGATGTTTGGCACACCGAGGATAATTAGGAAAGCTGCCTAGAGCGGAAGACATCGCGTGGTCGATTGATTTTGATGCGCTCAAGCTGAAGTCGTATTAGTGGTGACGTTGGTGGTTGCGGTTGAATATGTGTAGTCAGAGGTGGTTCATTAGTTGCCTAAATTGGCCGGCTTCGATGCGCACAATGCAGGATAAGATGCTGGAATGGATTCTTTTATATATGCTGCTGATGGACATTGCCGTGACATCCAGCGTGACAGAGTTCCGTGTCTCAAAATCATCTACAGCAAAAGCGTAGTTTACAAATGCTTATTGTGTATCTTGAAATAATTGTGCGAACATAAACGGCTTCGTTTACACTTTTCCAATTATGTAATGTTAATGAAAAGCAATGATGTACTGTACCAAACTGATTAAATGGAAACAAGCGCTTGTCGATTCTAAAATAGAATGTATAACATATACTCCCAGTGTAATGTGTCACCACAGCGCCCGTTATACTCCCAGTGTAATGTGTCACCACAGCGCCCGTTATATTCCCAGTGTAATGTGTCGCCACAGCGCCCGTGTAACGTGTCACCACAGCGCCCGTTATACTCCCGTTATATTCCCAGTGTAATGTGTCACCACAGCGCGCGTTATACTCCCAGTGTAATGTGTCACCACAGCGCCCGTTAGACTCCAGTGTAATGTGTCACCACAACGCCCGTTATATTCCCAGTGTAATGTGTCACCACAACGCTCGTTATACTCCCAGTGTAATGTGTCACCACAGCGCCCGTTATACTCCAGTGTAATGTGTCACCACAGCGCCCGTTATACTCCCAAGTCAGGCACTAGTATTGTACATGGTAGTTGTTTCTATTTTGAGGAGTTCTCCTGGCCAATTATATATCTCTGGACGTTAGTTGTTATTGTTCCTAGTTGGTGGAGTGCTGGGAAATATTAAAACATTGCCTTCTTTGCGCCGATTTTTTTAACATTTATACCACTGATGACATACTTTGTTCTTCTCCGAAACTGAACTTCCCCTTGAACACTTCACGGCTATTGATTTTATTTTTATTATTTATTGTGGAAAAACGGAAAAGGTAGTTGAACAGTTGCTTGATTATATCACGAAATGTGACGTGCAGGGGAAACCACTATAACAATAACTACATGAATGGGAAGAAATGTACCGCGTCCAAGGCAAAGGCAAGAAGGTTGCGTCCCGACGATCAAATTATAACTTTTCCTTGGCTGACAATCGGCATTTAGAATTCATACATAGAAGTTAATTATTATTATTATTACTCAGTCCTCGGACAAAGTCAAACAATGTTTGCAGACTGACATTCTTCCTACACGTTTAGTCTTTAATGTGTGTAACTTATGATAGTGTGACTGATTGATGAACGAAATAAACAACTGCTTCTATAAGTCCTGATAATGCACGTTTTCTTGTTGTTGTTGTTGTTGCTATAAAAATATTTTTATTACATTTCATGCGTTAATGTACATCTTTATATTTCATAAATGGTTAGGGTTTTTTATTTATAATGCCTAGTTTCAAATGAAATATAACACTAATTTGATTAGTTATATCATGACAAGGATGTTGAGATATTACGTTATTTAAAAAAATATGTCACTTGTAATTTTTCCACCGGCAAACTGTGCGTGCTTTATTGTACATCTTTATTGTACATCTTTATTGTACATCTTTATTGTACATCTTTATTGTACATCTTTATATTTCATAACTAGTTAATACCACAAAAAGCAAGTTGAATGTTTTCTCATTTTAAATGCGAACCTTTGAATAATTTGAATAACATTATATTAATTTCATTCTATTAGGACAATGACGTGTTGAGATGTATATGTCATTTATTATTATAAAAAAGTATATTTCTTTTAATTTGTTTCCACCGCAAAGCAATGTAGCTATTTGGCTATTGTTATATTTAAGCTACATTTGCCTGCTTTGATCTACATCTCTATATTGATAAATGATTCGTGCACCATACAGTAATCTTAATAATTTGTTTCTCATTTTTGAATGCCTATTTTCGAAAGAAATAATGCATTAATTTCATAAGTTCTATTAGAACAAGGACATATTTCTAAATGTGTTTATGTTAATAATAAACATTATTATACTTGTAATTTTATGTTCACTGCCACGGTATGCGTGTTTTTGGCTATTGTTAAATTTAAGTTACATTGCCTTCCTTAATGTACATCGTCATGTTTCATACATGGCTAGTACCATATAAAGCAATCTATACCCGGTTTTTTTAATCGTTCTCAAATTGGTCAAACCCATGCGAAAGCAACACAGTTTCATGTCTACAAAATAATGGTTCTTCATAAATGTTTCTGCTGGAACAACGTATTATATAGGAACATGTGACGAACTTTGCTCTTCTGCTATTCTACGCCTATGTCTGATTGTATTGATGCAATCTATTATTTTTTATAATTTTTTAAAATCTTAAATACCAAGCTCTTTTTCATTTCCTATTGCAAATATGCTGCTGTTCAAATGGTGTACATTAATACTGTATGTCATGTTATGTTATCACAATATAATTATGTTCACTTAATCTTATTTACTCTTTTGGTTAAAGGTGCTTAATCATTTCGATTTTTTTAGTCTCATTTCAAATTAATTATGCGAACAACCAAACCTACCTAATATCCACTGCAACATGCTAGCTCGTTTGTGCAACTTTTGTATGGAGTTTTTTTGTGAAATAATTAGACAAACTATTAAATTAGTTAATGGTTGTTGAAGCATTAACTGAAGTGAAAATCGAAATGCTGAAAAATCTTTTTCTTCCTTGGTGAAATATCGTAACTTTGTCATGTGATCGGCGAGAGGATGGAAGTCACGCCCATGATTAGCACTGACCCACACAGTAGTTACCATTTTGGATATCCACTATTTTGATCTTTATCAGATCTAACGACTAAAGTCAAATCTTTCGATGATTTGAACGAAAGTAGGCATTTTTTTATTAAATCGACTGCGGATGTTACATAAACTATTCACACTCTACATATCTGGACACCAATGAACCAGATTTGCGATAGGCTAAATCAGTTGAGGAAGCAGTTTTAATGCTGCGCAAGCAAAGAATTTGGGAAGTTGGATTCATGCGGTATACTTTAATATTATATTTGTAAATGATTGAACCGATTAATATTGACCGGATCCAAACTACCAAACACTTTGACTTTAACAAATTATACAAAGAACCTAACCACCATGAAGATGAAACATATTTTACTTCAGTTGAATTGTCTAAATCATTTAATTCTAGAAATATATCTCTGTCCATGTTCTGTATAAACTGTCGTAGTTTAGAGGCCCATTGGGATTCTGTACAAGAATTGCTTATTAATATGTCTTCTTCGAATAGTCTCACACTAGATTTAAGCGGCCAAACAGAAGTATCTAAAATTCACGAAAAACATTTTACTGTTCAAAACAGACGATCGGCATGGTGGAGTTGGGATATATATTAAGGAACAACTTACTTCAAAAGTGAAGATATCTTAATATTCATTCTTCATGTATTTGAATCAATATTTTTTGTAGATCTCGATTTATTTATGAGTAAAATATTAGAAATCCATGATAAAATCTCAAATGAAAATAAAACAGCTTATTTCACGAGGGACTATAATATTAATTTACTCAACTTTGACAGTCATAAAAAACCAATGATTTCATAGACAGTGTAATAGCACAAGGATACACCCCACATATAACCAAACCAACAAGAGTAACACAAGTTTCGGCAACGGATCAAAATATACCATTTATATTCTATTCATATCCATCCTAATTATGAATCTGGGATTATTATCACAGATGTAACTGATCATTTTGGAATATTTCATTTAATATATGGCACATTTCCTAGAAAAAAATCAATACACAATCAAATACGCCAATTAAAAATAACTAATAGGAATCTACTGGCTAGGGTTGATAATTCATCTGTATTATCCACTACCGATGCGAATGAAGCACAACTTTATGTTAACGTATAAGTCGCTTTACAAAATATCTTGTCCAATCAAGACTATCAGAGGCACTAGCAAATATCTTAAGCGAGAACCCTGGGTTACGTCTGATATATTGACGTCACAAATACATAAAGCAAAACTGCTTCGAAAGAAGCTAAATGAACCAAGTAGCCAGGGACACCTTATAGTCAGGGACACCTAGTAGCCAGGGACACCAAGTAGCCAGGGACACCAAGTAGTCAGGGACACCTTATAGTCAGGGACACCTAGTAGCCAGGGACACCTAGTAGCCAGGGACACCAAGTAGTCAGGGA
>BSQZ01000005.1:15157500-15185000 GCA_033239005.1 Lamellibrachia satsuma | reverse complement strand
CCATTCAAAGGTGAGAAACGACAAGTGGCAGTGTGCGGAATGTACCGTAGAAGTTGTGAAAGTGCTATGAGATTCGTGCCACTTGACAGGATGGTGGATCGAATAATGTATTTACAATATTTCAGCTTTATATCGAGAAACCCTTTAAATTCTAAGACACATAATTTGTTCAAACGCTTAATACGTATATAGTAATTATATTGAACTACACACGCACTTATGCACATTCTTGTTGGCATTAAGAGACCGCCTGTAGTTGAAGAGGGGAAACGGGACCTCGAGGGCCGTTCACTTCCGGTCCTACCGGTCATGTCCAGTCAGTTTTTGGGGATCATTTCCGGTGTGACGTCATATCCGGTCATTTGGGGAGTCAAATTAATTCGGTCAAAGGTCATATTAATTAGGTCAAATGTCAAAACAATCAGGTTAAATGGCAAATAACTTAGGTCGATGGTCAATGGTCAAAGTAATTACGTCAAGTGTGGAAATAATTAGGTCGAAGGTCAAATTAATCAGACCAAATGTCATACTAATTAGATCAAATGTCAAATTAATTATAAAAAAGTTTATGCCGGCAACGATATAAAATTCCGGACGTGAAATATGCTGTCTAAAATGTTAATTATTATCAAAGTTGACTCCTAAATTCCATGCTGAAACGGCCGGTGTGAAATTCTGCCACAGCATCAACAATCAAGTTTAACACGCTGCTTTTGTGTACCAATAATAGGAAATTCTGTTTTACTTGCATTTAGCTTTAATTTGCTGTTAGCCATCCAGTAGAATACATTCTGGAGATAATCCCTGAGTTGGTTTAATGAACAATTTGTACCCGGTGTAGCCAAGGAAAGGTAAATCTGTGTATCACCTGGATATAGATGGTAGTCCAAGTTATGGGTTTGGTAATGGCCCAAGAAAAGAACACCGAGGAATACCACATGAAGTGGGTAGTGCCGCTGAAAAGCAATTATAGCTGTAGCTATCTTCACTCTGCCATACCACATTGACAAGTGTTTAATGAGTGTATTATGGTCATTAGTATCAGAAGCAACAGACAAATCAAGCAAGGTAAGCGTTGTTACTTTACCTTTGTCTATATTTTTACAGTTACATCATTGTGAACTTTTAAAAAAGCAGTCTATGTAGAATGAAACAATTTGTAAGCTGATTGTAATACATTACATACAAGTTCACTCAATGTGAGACTTTAGGCAGTTTGCTACAACTTTTTTCAGTACATTATAAATAAAGCTTAGATTATAAATAGATATATAACTGTTCATGTTTTCTTTAGAAGTGGGTTGACTTGCGCTTGTCTGAAATCGTCAGGAAACAAGCCAAAGCACAGTGATGCATTTACAATACTTGTAATGTATCAAGACATGCTTTCAGCAATGTAGTCTGTAATGGATCAAGATCACATGACTTGTTTGGGGAGGACATGATTATTTTCCTTACTTCATCAACTGTAGCAGATGTAAAAGAAGCAAGTAGACAATTTACTTGGGGAGTCCACTTGTACAGGATTTAAAGTATGATCCGGAAAAGCATCGGATTTTGTTCTTGAAATGACTGGAGAACGAGTCACGAAAATACTTTATTGAGACATGACTAGGCAGAGTCGGAGCAGGCACTCTGGGTAAAATTGTATTTATGCAATTCCATAGCTTCAACGTTATTTGAGACAATATTTGGATAATAATTCGATTTAGCTTTAGCCGTTTGTGTGTTGCAGTAGTGGCACTGTTTGGAATAACGTGACCTATCCAAATGGCAGCGTGACATGTGCCACACTCGTGTTTTGATCGTATTAGTGTTCTGAAAAAATTAACATCAACAATGACTGTGTGGTGGTCCGATAAGCCATCAGAAACTCTTCGCATCTGGATATTGTCACATGTTGAGCGAGTTATCACGAGGTTAAGCCGGTGGCCATGAATGTGTGTAGAGAAAGTCACATGTTGTTTTAAGTCAAATGAGGTTACGATATCATCAAAGGTAATGTTTGCTGCTGCACGTTTATCCAACTGAACATCAAAATTTCAAAATTGTCCAGCAAATCCTGAAAAAGAAGTCGACTGGCTGTCCAAGAGGTCGATACAGACGTACAAAATATGCCGAGAAAGATGAATCTGAAATATCAACACATATGGATTCAAAAGTAGAGTAATCAGGGAATAAACGTGAAATTACTATAAAATGGTCCGATAAGAAAAAGCCAACACCACTTCTTTTTCCACCTGAACGTGGTCGATGATGAAAAGCATGGCCAGGCGGAGAAATGTCAGCTATGCAAGCAGCAGTGTCATGTGGTCTTAGCCAAGTTTCAGTGATGGCAAGAATGTCTATCTTTTTTCGAAAATAATAAGTCACTAAGTGATGCCGGCTCACCCCGAACCGATCGTTGTAATAGCAAACCTCATGTTGCGACTGATGGCAGGCCCAGGATTGATGCTAACATATCTTGTCAGGAGAAGCACTATGGCTTATTTAAATGTTGGCCTAGAACAAGGGATTGGAAGTAACTTGCGATTAAAACAAAGGTTAAGACATGGCAAACCATGTAAAAAGGAAAGCGAATTATGTACTCTAATTTGGGATATATTGAGGTAAAACAATTGTTTCACAATTAAGTAGCTTGCACAGGGCAAAGTCATCACCTCTCAATGCCACTGAACCGGACAGGAAGAAAATACACAGTAGGAATAGCGGTGAAATTATCTTTAAAATGATAACCAATTGATTTAAACAAGGTTAACAAAAACCGTCCACAGTGCGAATAAGTTATAGGCTTAACGATCGACTTAGTACTAAAAACGTAATATACAATTATAATATTTTTAATGGCTAAGACATCACCAAAATTACTGTCATCTGTGTGCGTCTTTATTACCTGGACACTCGGGATGTGCTAAATATAGAATGATGTCACGCTGTTACGATGCGCTACTGCCGTAATGATGACCGATGTAATTTGGTGAGTAAAACCAACTTTTCTCAAAACAAACTAGTATAAACAGTTAGCAAATGAAAGTGTACCACAGTTAAGTAAAATAAGTTATTCAATGCAATCGTAAGCGACTAGGACAGCAGCGCTCTTGTCCGGAATGTTATCTCGTTGCCGGTGCGTCCGTGTCCAACAAGACACTACCCATGTATAATATCTGCGGTGACCTGTGATGATACAGGTAACTACTGGGGCGACCACGGGTGGTACCGAGGCGACTCCGACGACGCCAGAGCTAAGGCTGCCTATGAAGCCTTACTGAGGATTGGTCTCTACGAATCCAAGTCGCCACTGTTCGATGAATTCTCAACGGAATTGAAACGACGTGCAAAGCTCGAGTACGGCTTCGACTATGGCCAGGAAAAAGTTTGTGTTTACTCATTAAGGTTACCTCGGTGCACGTGGCGGCTCGTTTTATCTAAACTGCAGATATATATCATCTTATTTTAATATGCACGCACGTATGCACGCATATACGCACACACGTCAGGATTGGGTTCAAATGCGAGTCAACGCATTTAAATGCATACAAATGTTTGAAAATACTGAAATGCAAATGTAAATGCACCGAGACATGATTATATTTCAATACAAATAAAAATGCAAGGGTTTGGAATGAATCACATGCAAATGCAAATGCAAGTGCGTGAAGTGATTCAAAAGCAAATGCAAATTGAATGTTTTTTATATTATGCAAATGCAAGTGTTTTAAATTATGCAACTGCAAATGGAACTGTTTTTTTTATAATATTCAAATGATTCAAATGATTCAAATGCAAATGCAAGTGTTTTGAAAATATGCAAATGCTTGAAATGATTCTAATGCAATATGGTTGCATGCAAATTCAATCAACCATGGTGGGCCAACCATGGTGGGCCAACTAGGGAACTGCTACTACGTTATGGGACGCCACTGCTCCTCGGTGTCTCACCACAACATCAACCGATGTGTCCATCGCACTTAGTGTACATTAGGGCCTCGGAGTGGGCATCTGTCATCCAGGTACGGTCAGGGTGAAATATCTTGCCGGCGGTGCTGAATATTCTCTCCACCGGGGCGGAGAAGGCCGTCACATCCCTATGAAAATGTGCTATCATATTCCATGGTAAATCGCATGGTGCTTTGAAACAGGTAAAGCATGGTAAAATATCATGATATACCATGGAAATCATGGTAGCCCATGGTGTTTTGAAACAGGTAAACCATGGTATACCATACATTTACCATGCACATATATATATATATATATATATATATATATATATATATATATATATATATATATATATATATATATATATATATATATATATATATATATATATATATATATTGGGTGGGTGGGTGGGTGGGTGGGTTTGATTTGTTGAGGAATGTACCGCCACAGATTATCTAAAGATGTGAAACGTGTAGTATCTACTGACCGTCGTTACACATTATCAGCTATGTGCAATAACTTGTCAAAGTTCTGTAGCAAGAATTCGCATTGACGACCAGCATGGCTATCTTTCTTTTCTAGGTGAACTTTTTCGTCGGTGCTTTTCACGACGCTGTTTTGCTCTACGGTATTGCGTTGAACGAGACTCTGGAGGCTGGCCGTGACCCGACCGACGGTCACAACGTGACTCGCGTCATGTGGGACAGACACTTCGTCGGTGAGTCATGTAGACATTGTAGAGCGAACACGTTCCTTGCGTGATTTCATCTTGTTTAGTTGAACACTAAGAATCTTGTTTTATTCACAAGGACACCGAAGACCATGTTATGGCTAATTGTACTGTATGTTGACAATGTCACGCCCACTGATTACATGTGAAAACATTACAGTTAATTATGTTTGTCACAACATACTCAACTTAATCATGGACAGTTTTTTTTCATCATTATTAATAGTGTTTTTATTTTTGCGATGAAGCTGTTTGGTGCAAAATAGTTTCAGGAAATTAAAAATTATCTATTAGATTAGTTTACCGAAGTCCAAACATAAACGAAGAGGTTAACACAAAATGCTATAAAGGAAATTAGTAACGGGGAACGTATCATAATGGGAGATTTTAACCATGGACACATACAATGGAAATATCTAGAGCGTACCGGGGTTGAGGACCAACAATTTCTATTTTTAATTCAGGATAGCTTCCTTACTCAGCACGTGCTAGAACCAACCAGGGAAGATAATGTATTATATATAGTTTTGTCATCACAAAACAAAAAATTAGTGGACAATGTAAAAATACATAAATCATTGGGTAACAGTGACCACAATCAAATACATTTTGACATCAATGTAAAATCAGAAAGTAAAAAAAAAACGTATAGGAGAAACTTCCACAAAGGTATAAAAGATATGAGAAAATTCTTAGCAAAGCTAGACTGGAATAACATGCTGATGAATACGACCGCAATTGAATGTTGAAATATTATAAAATATGAAATTGAGAGTATCATCGATAAATTTGTTCCCTTAAAAAACAAGGAAAACGGTCTAGAAAGAAACACTTGTCAAAAGAAGCTATTAGAAAAATAGTGTTTAAGCAAACTATGTGGAGGGTTTATAGGCGTACCAGAAAGGATAAAGACTATGCAAATTACAAAGAGGCACTTTACCTAGCTACAACTGAAATTAGAAAATCTAAAAGAACCTTTGAACAAGATTTGGCAGTTAATATAAAAAATGGCAGCAAGAGTTTCTGTGCTTATGTAAGGAGTAAACAGAAAGTTCGAGTAAGGTCGGACCACTGGAAAACAACAGGGGAAACATAATTTCAGAGGGGTTTCAAATGGCAGAGGTCCTGAATGAGTATTTCAGCTCAGTTTTTACCACAGAAGATATCAGCTCATGTCCAGTTCCATTTACTAAATTTGAGTGCAATAAATCAGAACATTTAGGGAAGTTATTTGTAACTCCTGAAATGATAGCAAAGAAAATTAAGAAGCTGAAAGATAATAAATCACCGGGAGTTGATGGGATACCACCAAAACTGCTTAAGGAAATTGTTGAACAAATTATTACACCACTTGCACAATTGTCACTAGAAGAAGGAACAGTTCCTTCAGAATGGAAAGAAGCAGACATTACGCCGCTATTTAAGAAGGGATCGAGGAACAAGCCAGAAAATTAGAGACCAGTGAGTTTAGCATCAGTTGTATGTAAATTACTCGAAACATTAATTAGAGACCATATGGTAGAATTCCTTGTAAAACATAAATTAATAAATACATCTCAACATGGATTCCTACAAGCAAGGTCATGTCTAACCAATCTCTTATATTTTTTGGAAGAAATTACAAAGTGGGTAGATGACGGGTCACCAGTGGATGTTGTCTACTTAGGTTTTCAGAAAGCTTTCGATAAAGTGCCACGTCAAAGATTGTTGCTTAAACTAAAAGCCCACGGCATAGGTAATGATGTAATCAACTGGATAGAAGAGTGGCTTACACACAGAAGACAGAGAGTAATAGTAGATGGTGAAATTTCAAATTGGAAATCTGTTTTGAGTGGGGTACCACAGGGATCAGTATTAGGCCCTATACTGTTTTTAATATATATAAATGATTTGGAAGATGACATATCTAGCAAAGTACTGAAATTTGTAGATGACACAAAAGTATTCAGAAAGGTTACTAATGTTACAGATAAACATAGTTTACAGGATGATCTAGATAAATTAGTTAAATGGCCAAAAAAAGGGCAAATGTTATTCAATTTTGGGAAGTGCAAATGCATACACATAGGACTTGGAAACATGAGCGAAGAATGTAATATGGGGGATGCTGTACTAGATAGAACCACACAAGAAAATGACTTAGAAGTAACATTTAGTGCTGACATGAAAGTTTCAGAGCACTGTCGAATTGCTGCTTCGAAAGGAAATCAAATTCTAGGGATAATTAGAATTATCACGTATAAGGAGAAATAGCTAATTGTACCCTTGTACAAATCAATAGTTAGACCACAGTGTTTAAAATAGTGAACGGTTATGAGGATGTTGATAGGAATATATTCTTCAAACTTAAATAAACCAGTGGAATAAGAGGATACAAAGCAGCATTAGTGAAGGAGCAGTGTAGGTTGGACATGAGAAAGTATTTTTTCTTACAGATGGTGATAAATGAATGGAACAAACTGCCAAATGATTGTGTTAATGCTAGTAGTGTGAATATGTTTAAACATAGAATTAACAGATATCTGATAAGGGCAGGCTACACATAGATGAGAACATTGTTGGACTCTCGATAAGCCAATGGCTTCCGTGTCCACTTGCCATCTGGAACTTGTTGTTTTGGATGGCAATTAAATCTTGCTAAATCTGTTAAATTATTACATAGGTCATTCGTACAGACACACATGTAGCTAAAATCATTATTAATGTTAACTATGACAGTGTCAAATTACTATTATTTAATTTTTATAATGGGATGTTATTACTACTTTGGCGGGTAATGGCTGATAATTACTCCCAGTATCCCTCTGTGGGCTACTTGGACGGTGGGTTAAGGGTACTAAACCATTTGAAGATGTCTTGTACAACATGGCCATACCCTGCCACCTTAACACAACCCAAGATAGTGATTGGCTAGTCCTGCATTGTTTCATTGAGGATATATTTCTGAAGCCATGAACTTTCTGGTCTTTTGACATTGTTTCAAACATTTCTTTAACAATTGCTTACGCCTTCCTGGGTGTTACTAGCTCTATTTTGTTCTCGGGACCGGGGAAACAGAAATATGCACAAGAACATTTTATTGTAATAATGATAGCAATTATTTTGGCAACGTAATCGAGTATGATTACGTTTATTTGGCATGTTTTACCAATGCAATTAATTGAGTACGTGTACAGTTACTCCCTTAAATGTGGGCTATTTTTTTATCAAGCCTATTAAAATATTAACGAATGCCGTAGATCTATATGAGTTACCTCGACTCCGGCTCATCGTGTGGCCGTGCAATCTTCCCTGTGTCTGCAATGACTTTTATTGTTCGTACATTATGAGGCCAGAACATAAAGGAAGACGTCAATTTAACTAGACGTGAGAATCATTACCTCCACCAACAGGTTCTGCGTGATTCCTCGTCGCAACCAGCAGCATACATGTTTCTGAGGTAGACATGTTCTTGACGGTCTTGTCGCTGTACCAAAACTTGTCACCCCAACACTAGCCAACGTATCCACTTGTCTGTCACCTCTGCGGCTAAAGTTCGCACTGACACGATCTGACCTATCGTGCGCTTGTAATGTCAAAGGTCCCTGTATTTGTGGTTGAAATTGATATCCGGGTAGTTCTAAACTGACTGTTTAATTTATTTGTCATCGGAAACAAATCAAAACAACACATCTTGTCAAGACACAATGCGCATGTGTGCACAGTGAAGTTTAACACAGCGCCACTAGTCGGAATTGTGATAAACTAGGGCTTATAGAAAGTTGCACACATTATGTAGGTTTATCGACCTCAATGGCGGCGCCTGTGGATTACAAGAGTTGACAAGTTCAATAACGTTTTCCTGGTAAACCACTGACGGGAAAATGTTGATTGTAGTTGGAAATTTTTAGTTTTTATTAACTCTTTCAGGCGCGATGCCCCCAAAACATGCCTTTTGTTTCCCTTTAAGGCTGATGCCTTCCTGATGACCTCTTGGCCTCCCTCGAGAGTAATCATATAACAATTAGGAACAGGAACATGCTCCTTTTCCCTGTGTGCCCTAACCCTCCCATCTCCGGTTGTAATTTGACATTTGTTAGAAGATTACAGTTACGATACATTAGCGATTAACTCTGCTTAATGTAGACAGTAGTCGTTCAGCAGAAAGACATATCCTTAGTACGTAAGAGTCGGAATCTCTTCCAACGGTGACTCATTGCGCAAGACATGATTAGAATAAATCGCCGGTTCTGACTGTTACTAGATCCGCTTGTCTGGCTTGTCCGTCAAATATGTTTCGGGCCTTTGGAACGTCGAAGAACGCCCTGGGTTTCTAGCTTATCCGAGCTCTGCATTTACACAAAAATCAGATCGTGTGTGATAATTGAAAGGGTACACAACGTTGTGATTTAGTGACTTTCCAATGTGCCTCTGTGATATAAATAAAACTATTCTAAATGACACCCTAGGAAGCTACAACCCTTAGCTGTTGTTAAATGGGATTGTAAAGGTCAACCGGAACATTAACTTTCATGAAGCACCGTCTTGTGCCTGCTAAGATTATTTAGACTTACTGGCTCCCGCGTCTATAGCCGCATGAGGCAGTCAAAGCCACTCAGATATGTTGCTCACTAGCTTTCTGAAGTCGCTGTGTCTTTTGTTGACCAACTGTAGGTCGCGGTCGACGGTCTGGCGCCAGGTCATTCTCGGTCTTCCTCTCCTTCTCTGACCAACCACTTCTGTGTCCACCACAGTGCATGTTGTGCAGGTCTAGTAGGTGGGAGCCTCATGACATGGCCGAGCCAGCTCATGCGTCTTCTGCAAATTGTTGCGGATGCCAGAAGTTGACCTGATCATATCCTATTCTCTTTATTTATTCGTCACAAGGTCGCTCCAGTGAACGCCCAAGATCTTGCGCAGGCATTTAGTGTCGAATGCATCTATTTTGGTTTTTTGGCTTGTTTTAGTTGCCTTGATTCGTATACATATAATAGGGTTGGGAGAACGTTTAAATTATAGAAGCAGAGTTTAGATCTCATGGTAAATTTCTTGTTGTTCCAAATGTTCCTCAGCTGGTTGAAGGCTGCTGATGCTTTCTCAACTCTGCAGTTTAAATTGTGATCGATGAATCTTTGGTTGTTGATGGAACTACCAAGGAAGGTGACTTTTTACTGTTTCCACTTTGTTGTAGTTCATCAGAACATCTGTGGATAGTTGATGTTCGCCTGTCAGCATGTTTTTATTCTTCTTTTCACTGATTACAATTCCCAAACCATCAGTGTATCTGCCTACTGATTCCACGAGACATTGTAGGCCCTTGGTGTTTGAGAGGACGGCAATGTCATCAGCAAAGACCAGGTCTGACAAACGCTCCTCCTTAACCCAAGTAATCCCTTCGTCTCTGGTGGCCAGCCGCATGACCCAGTCGATGGCCACGGCGAAGAGAAGGGGGGTGGAATAATGCAGCCTTGTCTGAAACCAGTAACCACATGGAACCAGCCACTGTAGCCATCTTCTGTTTTTACACATCTCGAGTGTTCATATATCGTCTCGATTGCTGATACAATATTTCGATTCCGTATGTGATTAAGATTTTCCACATGGAGGGTCTGTGGATGCTGTGTATGAAACTGATTGCGAGGTGTAACTGGTATTCTTGAAATTTCTATATAATGCATCTAAGTGTAAATATTTGCTCAGCACAAGAGCGCCTATTGACAGCAGTGTCACGCCTCTCCAGTTGTCATATTCAGTTAAGTTTCCTTTCTTGGGGATACAGACCACAACACCTTCTTTCCAGTCCACAGGACCGATGCCAGAGTCCCAGATCTGGTTGCATAGTCCGCACATCCACTGTACAATTGCTTCACCACCTGCTTTCATCATTTCAGCTGTGATTCCATCCTTGTCGGGTGACTTGTTTGTCTTAAGTGTCGCAGTGGCCTTCCTCACTTCGTCTTCCGTGAACTCCTCTGTGACTATTGAGAGCACGTTCTGAGAGTTGATGGTCTGGGCCAGTGTGCTAGGTGCATGTCTCTTGAGGTTTCTCTAGTTTGCCCTCTCCTTTCGATATTAGATATCCATATTTAGCCTTGATCGGCCCGGATCCTGCCTTTGTGCTGCCCGTGATTTTCTTGGCAGTGCGTTTCGGGCAGCTGCGTCCTCAGCCTCCTGTGCCTCTCTGTCGAACCATTCGCGTTTGTCCTTTTGTGTGCTGCACTTCACTTGCCTATCCTTCTTGATATAATCCCGGTAGAAAGAGGTGCTGTTGGATTCATTTTGTCTTTTTTTGTTGCAGGAGTTTGCTTTGCGCAATCAGTCCCCATGTGTGATCGTTTATCTCCTTCAGAGATTTCTGGTATCCAAGAACGGCTTTGCCCGCTGCCATCATCGCAGCTTTCATCCTCTCCCACCATTCCATTGAACCTGGTGTATGATCTGCAAGGGCAGCAAAACGATTTCTCAGGATTGCTTTGAATTCACATTTGGTGACTGGGTTCTGGAGCTTGTTGATGTCAAAACTATTAGCTGTGTGTGTCTTCTTCTTTTGTCTTCTCAGTTTGATCGTGATATTCGCAATAACCAAGTGGTGGTCACTACAGATGTCTGCTCAACGGTGCACCCGGGTGTCCTGCAGACATGGAGTCCTCCAGCCCGGTCCATTTACAAAATGGTCGATCTGTGTGTATGTCCTGTGGAAATTTAAAATCCATATTATCTTGTGTATGTCTTTGTGCTCAAAGAGTGTGGATCCGATTATCAAGTTGTTCATAGCACAAAATTGCACCAAGTTTTCTGTACGCTTCCCAAATGCATGTGGTCCTAGGAGATGTTCGAAACCAAACCTAGCTCCACCGATCTGGGCGTTCATGTCTTCCATAACAATGGTTATGTCATGGTGTGGAATCGTGTCTACCAAGTCTTGTAGTTGCTCATAGAAGCTTTTTTTTTTCAGTCATCGTGGTTGTTGGGTGGTGCATAGCACTGAATAATGTTGACTTTGGCATGCGATGTTACAACTCTTACCGTAATTAATCGTTCATTCACTGGCGTTCATGCCATTATGGAAGCGCACTGTTTGCGTCTTTACCAAGGATGACGGCGATGCCACCACGATGAATGTCGTCTTGTCTTCTTCCAAGAAGAAGATTGTTCCACGATTTGAATTTTCCTGAGTCAGTCCAGCGAACCTCGCTGAGACCTGGTATGTTGATCTTGTAATTTTCCATCTCTTTAATCAATTGTGCGAGCGTTGAACTCTCACCTAATGTTCGGACATTCCAATATCCGATTACTCTTTGCCGATAGAACTCTGGTCTTCGGGGCATCAACTTCCGTTGGACGGCTTTCATTGGTGTCTGTCATCGTGTCTCCGGTAGAAGACGACCGTCGTCTCATCTGCTGAGGATCCGTTTGTGTGCTTTGAACTGTTTTCGTAGCATTTATTGTTTTCACAGGGAGAAGACGCCCAACTTCTTTACATTTATATCAGATACTGTAGGGGGAAACATAGACGGATCCAGAGGGGGTGGGGGTTCAGGGGGTCCGGATCCCCACTTATTTGAGTACCAAAAATCCATTGCAATTGCATGTCAACGGGGGACAAGAGCATTGCCAAGAAACAACACAAGCTCAAACTTGTAGCTTACTACGTACGAATTCTTTACTATAAGTCCTAAGTTTTCAGACACTGATCTAGAACAGGGAATATACATGGCGTCCAGGCATCCCCAAAGTTATTCTTAGCATTATCGGTGACGTCGTTCATAAATTCACTGCACACGAACGCCGCACGCACGTGTACACGCACACGCACACTTCATGTTTGACCATGTCTCCCGCAAAAGAACGAACATACGATGGGAATGTTTGGCGCTCATGGACGTGTTGGGCGCAGTTGCCGGATCTGCGCAATCTGCAGATTGCGCTCGATTAAGCTGCGCAATTCTCTGATACTCGAAAATCTGCAGATTGCGCAGATCCAGCAAATGCGCCCAACCGACGCGCTGGTCATCGGATGAAAATCATCTGCATTTTTACAGGTACAAATTTAAACTATCGTATCATCAACGTCTTTGAATATCTTAATCATTATAACAAGTAGTACACGTTTTAAAGTCACATTTCGCTGTCAGTGAACTCATTTTAGCACAAAACCAAGAGGAGTTATGCATTTTTGATTACATGATTAGGCTTAACTATTTTTAAAATGGCCTATCGGCCGTATATCAAGAATCTATGCTGTGTGGTTGGTATTATAACAGTAGCCCCTACTAAATATTTAATTTAAGCCAGCCTTATCATAGAAGTTACCTGTCTACACCATCCGTTTAAGCCAGACTATATTTATCCTAGGAAAGCATGGCCCATGAGCATAATTAATTAATTGATTGAGCTAATCCAACCAGAAGATGTAAAAGAAAAACGTTCACGTCCTGAAGAGCATTGTAGAAACAGTTGTATTTTGTGGAAAACAAAACTTGCCATTTCGAGGCCACAGGGATGATCAGACAAGTACATCGTCCAACAAGGGAAACTTCTGGGCAATTCTGGAGACGATGGCCAAACGCGACGACACACTCCGATAACATATTGAGACCGGAAGGACGAATGCGCAGTATAAATCAAGAATTATCCAGAATGACGTGTTTGATGTAGTAATCGAATGCATTAGAAAGGAAAATACACTAAGCCTCTACAACGAAAATACCTTCTTTTTCATCATGGAAGATGAGGTCACAGATCCACATGGTAACCAGGAGAATATGTTAATGTGCTTGAGGATGCTGGCTGGCTGTAAAGTCAAAGAGTTTTTATTTTATGTTATATACCTTGAGAGTGCAACGGGCGAAGCTATAGCTCGTGGTGTCATCGAGTGCCTGAAAGATCGTAACATGGACTTCAGTAAAGCCAGGGGTCAGAGCAACGATGGTGCGCAGTGTATGTCCTCCGATAGGGTTGGCGTGCAGGCGATGATAAAGCTGTTACCTCCACGAGCATCATATATACACTACAGCAGCCATGTCCTCAATTTACGCATCGTCAATGTCCTTTTCTTCGATCTGTCCCCCAAACGACAACGATCACTGGACCGAATCCTAAAACATCTGACACCAGATATGAGAAAAAAAAAACTTGTCGGAATTTGCAAGACCAGATGAGTGAAACCTCAAACATGCTAGGACACAATTTATGATATGTATTAGTTTTTGTGTGAATGTCTGAAAGACGTACTGAATCCGTCTGAATATCATGACATCTATGAGGAGGTTGTATGGACTGGCAGTTGGGATCAGAACGAAGGCGCAAGGGCTGCTCACCAGTCTCACTTCGTCACATACCATCATCGCATTCATCACCACCAAGAATGTTTGGGAGAATGTCAGGCCCATGGCCTCCAAACTTCAAAAGAGGGACTTAGACATATAATAAGCGTACAGTATGATCGACCAAACCAGGGAACGATGAGACAAATGATATATACGAGTACAGTGTATAGTACAAAGATGTTACACGTTTAGTCACACTTCTTGGTGCATCCATCTCAGCACCAAGGACACCCCGATCGTCCCGACAGATGCAAAGAGCCAATACCCCTAGCACATCTCCCGTTTTGTGACCACCTATCTACCGAATTTTACAATTGATTTAATCCAGAGAGCAGGAAGGGTATAGAGATTCTTGCTCTACTCCATGGGATCATTACAGAGACGCGAAATGTACAACATTGATGTTCTGATGTGCAACATGTCGTGGACAGATTGATGTTCTGGGAGTCATACATGCCAAAAGTCTCGTTGAAGTGAAGGAATGGCAGCGCTATTGGAGAACCACATAGCCCACACAGTCATCGTCCTCGCCTAACCTGGCTGAATGTCTCGAGCACGCAGAAGAAAACAGCCACACCCTGTTGAGGATCGGTTGCACTCTTCCTGTTGGAAGTTGTGAGGCAGAGCGTTCATTCGCCTGCCTGCGACGGATCAAAACCTACCTACGCAACAGGTTGGGGAAATATCGGCTTTCTGGGTTCACCATAATGAATATGAACCACAGCATGGAGATTGATCTGGAAACAGTTTGTCAAATGTTCATAGAATTTTTACATTTTTGGGTTTCGTAATATAAGTACACAACGTCAATTAGTTGTGTCATACTGTTCCTCTTTCTATGGTGCATGTATTTCAATGATGCCTTTTAATTTACATGGCTCAAAGGTATCAGGAAACGTTTTAATCTACCAGTTTGCACTCACTGTTGTTATATGGTACTACTTTTAGCAGAATATCTCCCGATTCAAATTCAGGTCATGAGTCGAATGGTGCGCTTTATACAGAGTAGTTTTAAATGCAACAACAGTTTGGATAGGCTCCCTTGAGAGGGCAGTCTATTGGTTCATTTATGTCTAAAAGTTTCAACTGTACCTTGTCTCAGTTAAAACTTGGTGGCACGACCTTCTATAATATTTACTACTTTTCCTTGGCAAAGGATGTGTTGAAAAAATATGGAGTACACATTGTCGTACAAATAAATATATATTTTTACCATTACTACACTACCGTGCCTCTAGTTTACAATAATGCCGATACATAGTTAAAACGATTACGTGTTGTTTTAGTTAATTGTAGCATACTCGTTTTTTTACTCGCGTTACTATAGTTATTTTAGTCAATATTACAATAAATGGCACATGACAGATGTTTAAGGTTGTCTTTCCGTTTGGACATTTTCAGACACACCGCGTTTTCTTCGTTGGGACAGGCCTACATACAGGTGTAAACAGGCTTACCTACAGGTGTAAATAAAACAAAATCCGCTGCGTTTTGCCGAAACTCTAGACTCAAAAGTAATTGCACCTCGTCTACTGTAAATTTGACATTCGAAGTTATATTTATGTGACGAATAAAAGAACATACGTAGGACTACTTTATCACGATTTTTTTTATTTTCAGCTAATCCGTATTAAAACGGGACACGGACGGAGGCCATATTTCTATCCATAATTTGTATTGTATACGGAAAATTCGTACGATGTCGCATGTATGGATTTTGGGTTGATTACATTAGGCCTTAGCTCGCTTAAAACCAGATTATGGGTGTCCCAAATTACACCATTTCAAATGTTTTGTCTTGAAATGGGTGGGAAGGGGGGTACTTCCTCCCACATCCAACCACCCCACCCCCGAGGCGCTTCGCGCCTTATTTCGCGCCTTCAGTGCTTCATAAATTACATTGGACCCCCCTTTTTCTAAACCCTGGATCCGCCCTTGGGAAACGTCCCGTTAGGTTTGAGTTTCCTTCTCCTAGACCCACTGTCTGCCAAAGCTAATGAGTTGGGTCTACCCAGGTTTGGAATCAGAGTTGTCCTTCTCAGATTAATTAAGCTGTGTCATATTTTCACAAACTTGTTTACATGCAACATAAAGTTTGTGTAAATAGGTATTGGATATGTAGTTGAATGTAGTTGAATGTAGTTGAATGTAGTTGAATGTAGTCCAGGTCATTTTATTGCATTAATGAGTACTACAATGATTCAAATATATGGTTCTACGAATGCCGTCTTCGTTTGCATTTTCCACTAATCTGTTTCCGCGGCTCTAGTGGGTGTGTGGTTTTCAGGCGTCACTGATGATGTCTTCATGGACGACAGTGGAGACAGAAAAACGAGTTTCACAGTACTCGATATGAACACGGACAGCGGACAGTTTGAGGTATGTGTACACGACGGTAACTGTGATGCTTTCCGTTAACATGCAACCCAATGCGTCAACAGACACTTCGTAGTATTATGTGATATTACAGATAAAATTGATAATTTTCAATACTGCGTCATCTCGTGAAATCTGGCAAATTTCGAGGCTGCGAAGAATGTCGTAGGTGAAGAATTCCTTATTTCAAATACTACCATTTTTCACGATAGGCAGGTAAACAGGCACATTTTTTATAGCCAAATCGAATATTCTGCTTGATTTAAGAACAGTGAAATATTGTAGATTTCATTGCAGAACAAGAGTGCAGGTTTACGTATAGTGTGATGCAATACATTTAAGCAACCATACAATACTAAGATGTGTCGTGTAAGGTGGCTGATCACCCTGAATCGAGCTATCTGCGCATCTGTCCGCGCATCGTAGGCGTAACATGAAATCAACACAAAATTTATACTGTCAATTGATACTATGTTCTGTATGCGTATAATAACCACAAATGATACAAGTTTGTGTAAAATAAGTGTAATATATACAATATAAATTAAGCGTGATACAAGTAATACCTCTGGTGAACAACGTGTGTTGTAAATTCGTTGCAGACAATTTAGTTCGTGTAATTTTTTGCCAGGCACTTCATTTGTTTTTTCTATGTATACAAGGACGAATAATAAATACAAATTTCGGCCAACTTTTACTGGAATAACATTACTCCTTGTGGGTAAACTTTGGCTTCCGAGAAAAGTTTAACTCATTTTGCTGCTAACGTCGCTGTTACTGTATCAAATAGTTCACAAATTTGCAGGAAAACCCCATTAACTTTTGTTTTGTCTTTTTATAGAGATGATATATTTATAGAAATAATGAATTTGGCCAAGCTTTACTGAAGTAAAAAAATTTTCCGTGTTGGGCAAATATTTAATTTGGTCGAAATTGAGCTAAAGTGAGTTTTTCCATGACTTAATAAATTACGTAAAATAATAATAATTTTTTTTTTATAATAAACTGTTTTTTTTTTCACGAGAAACCTTATAATACGTACATGTCATCTTAGTAAGGGTCGTTAGTTTAAAACATAAATATACAAGTAGATGCTGACTAAATAGTAACAAATGAGATTATATACCAAAATGCAGCAAATTTGGATAACAAAATTATTCAAATAAGTTAAGTACAATGCATAGTTTAGCGATTTAAAAAATATATTGGTAAAATACATCATATGAATAAGTTAAGTAAAATAGTCCAGTTAAAATGTTTGTGGTCTCGCGTGTCACGGTTCACTGTCAAAGATATTGTTCAGATAACATGTTTTAGAAATATTATATAGAGTATATTGAGTTCTTAAATATTTGTTTTCGTGCTTTTGGAATGTAGATATCTTATTTGGCAATGACAACCTATGTAGTCGCTCCAACAGTGAGACACTTGAAGCTGTGTATTCGGAGTTTGTTATTGTTCTGGCAGCACGCGTTTGTAGTTTGGTGATGCGCTCTGGTGAGCTATCTGTGCCCCAGAGCGTGCTGCAGTATTGTGGCTGTTGTAGAATGTTTTCCTTGCGTTCCCAACTATGTTTTGCCTTTTGGGGCTTTTGAGAGCTAACGGATTGCAAACAACCTTTAAAACTTAAAGTTTCATTACTTTTATTTCATGGTAGTCGGTCACTTTAATAATGGACTAGAACATAATAATATGGTTTTGTTACGTAGCGGCTTACTGTGAAACGTAAGTTTTCATTTAGTTATTAATTAAATTATTTATTTAATTTCGAGTTGTCGATTGACTTATTATTTAAACGAATAGGCCACGTTCTCCTCCGAGAGGTTGCACCCCTCGATGTCCACCGGGAGGTTGGACCCCTCGCTGTCCTCCGGGAGGTTGGACCCCTCGATGTCCTCCGGGAGGTTGCACCCCTCGCTGTCCTCCGGGAGGTTGCACCCCTCGATGTCCACCGGAAGGTTGCACCCCTCGATGTCCACCGGGAGGTTGCACCCCTCGCTGTCCTCCGGGAAGTTGGACCCCTCGCTGTCCTCCGGGAGGTTGCACCCCTCGATGTCCACCGGGAGGTTGCACCCCTCGATGTACTCCGGGAGGTTGGACCTCTCGCTGTCCTCCGAGTGGTTGGATCCCTCGCTGTCCTCCGAGAGATTGCACCCCTCGCTGTCCTCCGAAAGGTTACAACCCTCCATCCTAGCGGAAGCCCAGTATCCTTTGTGATCTGGTCACTCCACCTCTCCAGTGGCCTTCCTCTCTTCCTCTGTCTTTTGAAATCTTGTTTGAATGCTTTGCAACAATGTCATGTATTGGCATATGGAAAACGTGCTCAAATCACGAAACATTCTGTCAAACTAAATGATCACATTGACTTGGTTCTCTGTATTAGAGTATGGGCTCCCCGCAGTACGCTGTCAATAAATGTCAACGTGAATGAAAGTTTATGCTGCCCGCAGTAGGGCCTACGTTGTCAACAAAGGTTAACATGAGTGAAAGTTTACGCTCCCCGCAGTACGCTCTCAACAAAGGTTAACGCGAATGAAAGTTTACGGTCCCCGCAGTACGCTCTCAACAAAGGTTAACGCGAATGAAAGTTTACGCTCCCCGCAGTACGCTCTCAACAAAGGTTAACATGAGTGAAAGTTTACGCTCCCCGCAGTACGCTCTCAACAAAGGTTAACATGAGTGAAAGTTTACGCTCCCCGCAGTACGCTCTCAACAAAGGTTAACGCGAATGAAAGTTTACGTTCCCCGCAGTACGCTCTCAACAAAGGTTAACGCGAATGAAAGTTTACGCTCCCCGCAGTACGCTCTCAACAAAGGTTAACGCGAATGAAAGTTTATGTTCCCCGCAGCACCATGTCAACAAAAGGTAACCTGGATGAAAGTTTGGGTTTACGTAAAGCTTGGGTTCCTGCAACTCGCTATTATATTGTGAACCACGTTTGTGTTTTATGCAGCCTGTTGCCCATTACTGGGGACACCTCCCGGGTTACACAGCAGTGCCAGGGAAGTGGATCCACTGGCCAGGCGGAGCGACCAGTGCCCCTCCTGACGAACCCTTCTGTGGTTTCAGGCATGAAAAGAAGCGATGTATTGAAAAAGGTGCCGTACAACTTCTTATCTTTTCTGCTGTACACTTTAGTTTGCAAACATAGTGTTGTAACAATTGTCGCCACTGGTTGTTATTTAACTATGGTAAAATAACTTATGCGACGGAAGTGTAGTTATTATTATTATGTGCATACTGGGCCAGTAGGTCCGACATGTAACCTGGTGCGAGGCCAGGCAAAGCGGAGAAAACGAGAACCAGTAGTTTGCACTCGACCCGCCAGCCATTGTAACGATGTGTACCTTTACGGTGAAATAAAGCAACCACATATGCCTCTATCATTTCTACGGCACTGTTCCTTAAAGTTAGCCATGGAAGAACAATTAAGTTAATTATTACATATACTGTTATTTAAAACAGCAGATTGACCAAATACGAGACATACACTACAAAGTGTTTTCTTCCTGGCCTTTAAACCATTATCTCTTTTATTATTTGTAGTTCATCCATAGTCTGCGCGAGGACAGTTTTCTGAGACAAATAATCCATTGTTAACAACTGCAGTGTATTTTCTCCAGAGCCGCTGTCCGTCGCTGTTATTGCTCTCCTTGTGATTCTCTGCTTTACCATCTGTGCATCACTGCTGGTCTTCTTCGGCTACAGGCAAGTCACATCGTATGGCCGCTGCGTTGCGTAGTTCGTGTTATGACAACATAAATATTATAAATGGAAATATTGGTTTGTCATTTTAAAATCCCTCTTAATTCGATTTTTCGCTCGTCTCATTTCATAATCATTTAGCCAAAAATCGAACCTATTTAGTATCAACTACAACACGCTCACTCGCTTGAGAGAATGTCTTATTTAACTTTGATGAAATCATTGGACAAATTATTCAATTATTTTCGACTATAAGTTTGGTGAAAAGGGGCAAATGTGAGTTCGCCTCTGTAATACTAAGGCAATTCACACTTTCGCAAGTTACCTCGAAATATTGTATTAACAATGTTAAGTTTTGAAAACCATCGTTCTTAGCCATTGTTTTTTATATATCGCGACCGACTCGCGCCTCACTGCCGATCCTTAGTTATCGTCAGCCAACACATATTTTATGAAAACCAAACATAGTATTTCATTTGTGATCAGCATTTGAATATAGTTGAATGAATGTTCATAATGCGTCTTACGTGTTGACAGGAAGTACAAAAATGAATCGGAAGTTCGAGATGTTTCATGGATTGTGAAACCAGACGACTTGTGCAAGCGACAAAAGAGCGAACAAACCATATCGATGATGGCACTTAGCACTGTAGGATATCCCAACGAACTAATAACGAACTAATGAACGAAACGAACGGAAGTGAAGAACCAATTATAAATCATGTGATTGGATTAGTATAAATCAGTAATGCACGGCATCTCTGAGTCATTTAGCCACGCTACAGCTGGTGCAGAATTCGGCAGTCAGCATGTACAATAGGTTCTTCACCTTTTAATAAATATATTCTATTCCAATGCATACCGTACTGTAAGTGAGCCATTGAATGAGGCAACAGTGTACGTAGACGGTATATACGTCCAAAGTTGCTTAAATTTTATTGGAAGGTGCTAAATAAAAAATAACTCAAACGCTAAATTCAAAAGGGCAATATACGTTGGGAATTACCGCGTGAATCAGCATCTTCTCGGGCGCCTCCTTCTAATGTTGACTGTATGACTCTACTATGCAGTGAGCTGATATACTTATTCAGGACCTCTGCCATTTGTGACCCGTCTGAAATTATGTACCTTATCTCGAACTTACATAAGCATATAAACTCTTGCTGAAATTTTTTTATTACCTGCCAATTTGTTTTCAAAGATTCTTTTGGATTTTGTAATTTCAGTTGTAGCTAGGCTTAGTGCATCTGTGCAACGTAATTTGTGTAGTCTTAGTAGTAGTTCGGTCCTGCACCAAAATCTCCATCAATGTTAGTGTATTATGTAACGAAGTTATGATGTTACTCAACACTTGTTTTGTTATATCTTGGAGCAGAGCAACGTAGCCGACGACGAACAAGTCTTCACGACTATTGCTGTGTATATGGTAGGCTCATTATTGTGATTTCAACTAAGATTGAATTTAACTGAACGAATTTGCCTACAATTGTCGATATTCTGATCCAACACAAGTCAGGCTTGTTAACAAATGCATGTCAACGCAATTGAAGGTAAATGCAAATGTTTTACTTGAGTCAAATGCAAATGCGAATGCAAATGCCATTTTCCAGAAACGCATTTAAATGCAAATGCAAATGTTTTGGTTACACATTTGTAAATGCATTTGAATGAATTTTAAATGTTTGGGCTTTACATTAACGATTTGTTTTATTTAGAGAAAAAACAACGTAATGTATACAAGTACAATATTAATTTATTTAATAAATACATTAGTACATCATTGTAACCACTAAGTCCCACTACATACCAGTCCCACTACATGAACATATCTGTAGAGTCATACACTGAGTCACACAGTTCCAGGCCTGCAGAGGTTGTGGAAATGGAAGGGAGGAATAGACAATTGACAGTTTACTGGGAACCATGGCAGGGAATGAAAGGCTAATCCTTCAGGTAGGCCAGAATGGCAGTTGAACCCAAGACAATAGACTGTCCATTGGTGGGGTCACTGGGAAGATACTTACAGCTACCACTAATCACTCTCTCTGACTGTAAATATTCAGGGCTGGCATTGGTAATGTTTACTCCCCCAATGAGCTGCCACCCCAACCCACCTCAACAGTGCCAACACAACACAAGGCAGTCATTTGTCTGCATTGTTTGATTTGCTTCAATGAACAGGTAATCTCTGAAGACATCAACCTATAGACCAGTTGGTCTTTTCATGTTGTATCAATAACAGCTTATACATTGACCAGTTGACCTGGATTCACAGGTCAGACAATGATTTTATAATCTGATGAGGGTACTGCTCGCTACAGAGTAATTATTCCAATGGCATGTTGTGAACTTGTGAAAGTGAATCTAACAATAATAATTATTCAAAGAATTACGCATGCATTTGTTTGTGCATTTGCTTGTGCATTTGACAAACCAAATGTTTGTGGGTCGCATTCAAATGCAAATGTTTAAGGTACGCATTTAAATGTAACTGTATTAAAATTTTTATAAAGGCATTTGAATGCGCATTCATATGCTCAACATTCAAATGCGCAGTCAGATGCATTTGTATTTGTTAACAAGCCTGAAACCAGTATACGAAGTATTTTACATATGTTACTGAACGGTTTCTGACAAAACGTAGATGTAGCGCCACCTACATCATATTTATTTAACCACACTTATTAGATCTCTATTCTACTAAGAGTATTCCTTCTTCCTGTGTGCGATTTTAACAACATTTGCCTTTATTTATATCACGTCAAATAATTAAATGTAAACTTGATATCCTACAGGGAACGACCGTTGCCGTACGTCTCCTAAATATTCCAGTTCCACAACTCAACAGAAAACTCATGATAGAAGTTAGAACCGTAAGTACACTACGCCACCGCCACCGCCACCGCCACCGCCACCGCCACCGCCACCGCCACCGCCACCGCCACCGCCACCGCCACCGCCACCGCCAACGCCACTGCCACCGCCACCGCCACCGCCGCCGCCACTACAACCATTACTACCACTACAACCTCTGTGACCACTGCTACCACTACTACTAGCGCCGCCGCCGTCACTACTACCACTACTAACACTACCACCACTACCACCACTACCACCACAACCACTACTACCGCTAAAACCACTACCACTACTACCACTACAACCACTACAACCACTACCACTACTACCACTACTGCCACTACTACCACAACTACCACAACTACCACTACAACAACTGCTACCACTAGTACAACTACAACCACTACTACCACTACAAACACTACCACTACTACCACTACAAATATTACTACCACTACTACCACTAAAACCACTACCACTACTACCACTACAACCACTACTACCACTACAACCACTACTACCACTACTACTACCACTACAACCACTACTACCACTACAACCACTACTACCACTACAACCACTACTACCACTACTACAACCACTACTACCACTACAACCACTGCTACCACTGCTATCACCACAACTACTACTGCCACTACAGCCACTACAACCACTGCCACTACTACCACTAAAACCACTACCACTACTACTTCTGCTACCACTACAACTACTATCACTGCTACTACTACTACTACAAACACTACTACCACTACTACCACCACTACAACCACTACTACCACTACTACCACTACTACCACTACTACCACTACAACCATTACTACCACTACAAACATTACTACTGCAACTACCACTATTACCACTATTTATTAGGTTTGGTGAGAAACCAAATTAATATTTTGGACCAATCCGTTGAAAGGAAGTGAACGTTAACACGAAACATAATATACAAATTTAACCCCGAAATTTCAATTTCTGTATATATAATGCAATATCACGAAAATCACCGATTTTCATAAAATATTCGCTGTGATCTGTTCATCAGACACGCTTCATTCCCTTAAAAAGTTAGCTGAATTAACCGGCTAGGATTTCCAAACCGTAACCCTATCTAGGCTTTCTGACGCCCTGTGTGTAGCAGCCTCCGGTGTGTGTGTGTGTGCGTGCGTGCGTGCGTGCGTGCGTGCGTGCGTGCGTGCGTGCGTGCGTGCGTGCGTGCGTGGATGTTGTCTAACGTCCAGCGTTTTGGGTGGTATTCTCCAATATGTGACTGCTTGTTTAGCGGCGAACACTTCTTCACGACAACATTGTACGATTCGTTGGATCTGTCATAGAGCAGCCTAATCCGTGTGTGCTGCATGAATACTGCGCCAAGGGATCTCTACAGGCAAGCCACAACACGTTATAGTACAGAACTGTATGTTCCCATTCGCTTTCGTGTGTAACGTCAACATTGATTCAGTTAATGGTTTGATCTATACACCGTAATGGAACATCCGCATATATATATATATATATATATATATATATATATATATATATATATATATATATATATATATATATATATATATATATATATATATATATATATAATTAACGAGATCGACGTTCTAACTTCTCATTCAATCCAAGTGCGACACTTTGACAATTCTAAAGTAAGATAAATGATTCCTTTGAAGCAAAATACGAAAATTATTTAAATTGTAACGAATCAATGTGATTTGTAACATATTCTAACTTTTTGTGTACTTATATTTTAATCCGCGCAAGATGTGATTGATGTGTGTATGTCGTTGTTTAATGTTAGGACATTTTGGCCAACGACAGCATCCACCTCGATTCAGTGTTCAAGATGTCTCTCATCGACGATGTTGTTAAGGTATGTGCTGTCTCCATACTATGCCACGAGTGACAATACGACAGGTGTCCACAACTTAAATATTCCACACGGCCAACATTAGTTCAAAATGACTATTAAATGTAATGTAGCCATTCATATGTCAACATTGTGGTCGAGTGTTGACGTGCATGGTGATCACATTGTGGTTGAGTGTTGACGTGCATGGTGATCACATTGTGGTCGAGTGTTGACGTGCATGGTGATCACATTGTGGTCGAGTGTTGACGTGCATGGTGATCACACTTCCATTCCAGTGATGACTTGATGTGGCAGGGCAGTAAGACGATGTGGTCCAGTGATGACGTGATGTTGCAGGGCAGTAAGACGATGTGGTCTAGTGATGACGTGTTGTTGCAGGGCAGTAAGACGATGTGGTCTAGTGATGACGTTATGTGGCAGGGCAGTAAGACAATGTGGTCTAGTGATGACGTTGTGTTGCAGGGCAGTAAGACGATGTGGTCTAGTGATGACGTCATGTTGCAGGGCAGTAAGACGATGTGATCCAGTGATGACGTTATGTGGCAGGGCAGTAAGACAATGTGGTCTAGTGATGACGTTGTGTTGCAGGGCAGTAAGACGATGTGGTCTAGTGATGACGTCATGTTGCAGGGCAGTAAGACGATGTGGTCTAGTGATGACGTTGTGTTGCAGGGCAGTAAGACGATGTGGTCTAGTGATGACGTCATGTTGCATGGCAGTAAGAGGTTGTGGTCTAGTGATGACGTTGTGTTGCAGGGCAGTAAGACGATGTGGTCTAGTGATGACGTTGTGTTACAGGGCAGTAAGACGATGTGGTCCAGTGATGACGTCATGTTGCAGGGCAGTAAGACGGTATGGTCCAGTGTTGACTTGATGTTACAGGGCAATAAGACGATGTGGTCCAGTGATGACGTTATGTTGCAGGGCAGTAAGACGGTATGGTCCAGTGTTGACTTGATGTTACAGGGCAATAAGACGATGTGGTCCAGTGATGACGTTATGTTGCAGGGCAGTAAGACGGTATGGTCCAGTGTTGACTTGATGTTACAGGGCAATAAGACGATGTGGTCCAGTGATGACGTTATGTTGCAGGGCAGTAAGTCCAGTGATGACGTTATGTTGCAGGGCATGAACTTTATCCACTCCTCCGCCGTCCACTCCCACGGCCGACTTCGCTCCTCCAACTGCGTCATTGACAGTCGCTTCGTTCTCAAGCTCACCGACTTCGGACTGCCGACGTTGTACGGGAGTGACGACTGCCTCGAAGAAGACACGAACATGTACAACAAGAGTACGATATTATCACTATTGTTGTGTTACAATGGCAGTCTCCTTTATGTATTTCTATCAGACTTGTTTGCTGCGAGTCGTAGAGGTTGGAGTCGGACTCGACTCCCCCATTTTTAATTTACTCTTAGTCATCATGTGCCACAGCGTGTATGCTTGGGTACGCACTGTGTGCGGAAGGACGTGCAGATAGGCTTGCGTGCGCGTGAATTTTCCGTGTACGCGTGTGTGTTTGTTTGAGTCTGACACCACAGTGTTTCCTTTGAATGCATTCTCCCACATTCACGTACACTGCTAGACACAGCACAGCTAAGTTGGTTAACAGTTCTAGACAACTGCCTTTTCGTAGTCAAATAACCAATGAACGTTCAGTTCGTGTAAGATTCTAAGAGAAATTGCATTTTCCTTTTTTTTCAATCAGCAATTATACGTGCGTTGGCGCCCTCGTCTTCCGATCTCGCCGCGATCGTTTCTCAGTCGAGTCAAGTGGAGCGACAATAACTTGTAACATTTTTAAAGATCAACACAGTATTCAAAACACTGCTTAACCATACATTTTCTCTGCAATTATTACGAAATATAAAAAATATTAATTAATATGATTATTTGTCAGATAACAAAAGCATAATTAATAATAATAATAATAATAATAATAATAATAATTAACTTCTATGGCGCCTATATCCTCAGGAACCTGAGCTCAGAGGCGCAACAAAACAGTATCAGTAAGCATAATCGTGAACAGGGACGCGCAAAAGTCAGTATCAGAACGAGGGACAACCGAACATTTATGGTGGAAATGCAATTTGGAATAGATATGTCTTGAATTTTTTTCGGAAAGTAGCAATAGTTTCAGATGTTTTCAAAGTGATAGGGAGTTCATTCCAGACCTTACGAGCAGCAACAGAGAAAGCAAGTTTACCCAAGTTAAGTTTTGATTTAGGTACAATAAGTGGATGTGAAATTGATGATCTTAGCTGCCTAGGGATATTTGAAAGATAATTAACGTCTGTGTAGCCTAATATTAATAAGCGAGACTACTTTGCTCGGTAATGGATGATACGCTGTGCACTGTTAACAAGCTCCAGCGACTAAGATGGCAGGAATGCATCAAAACATATGTAAATAAGTAAATAAAGACGTTCTACCGGGTATGTTACCTTTCTGTATCTTTTGCCGCCATGTTGAAAAAATTGTATACCCCATTCTGATGATGCCTCGTACAGATCCAAATGGTTAGTTGAAACACTGCTTGCAGAGCTGTTGTGGCGAGCCCCCGAACATCTCCGTCACCAGATGCCCAAGAGCGGCTCGCAGCCAGGCGACGTCTACAGTTTCGGGATCGTGCTTGGGGAGATCATGACGCGTGAAGGACCCTACGAGACGGAA